>CM055124.1:86746477-86804354 GCA_029206835.1 Rana muscosa | reverse complement strand
AAGTATATATTTTTTTAATTGCTATTTAAAGTATTTTAATTTGCTGTCAAATGACCTTTTCCTGCTGGCTTCATGGGGAGAAAAAAAAAAAAAAAATCATACAGACCCCTCCAAAGGACCCCAAAAATATACAGCTGACTGCAATGGAGATCATTAATGTGTCTGTGTGCTGCATTATTTATTCATTTTTATAAAAAAAAAAAAATCAGACTGGCTTTTTTTTTTTTTTTTTAAACTGCCAATCATGGTATAGTTATATGCTCTGTGCAATGGTCATGCACAGAGCAGCCCTGATCCTCTTCTTCTGGGGTCCCCCCACCGGCGCTCCAGGCTCCTCCCCCCTGCTCAGCACCCCCACAGCAAGCCGCTTGCTATGGGGGCACCGGCACTCGTGGCGGCTTTGCTCCCGAACCGCATTGTGTCTGTGTGTCCAATTTTTAATCTCAAATGTTAAAAGAAAAAAAGGGGGGGGGGGGGACATGATGGACTATTTGGTCTTTTTCCATAACAATTCTTCTATAAAGGTGAAGCTGAGCCAGATAAAACTGGATTTAATGGACCCCCCACCCCCCCCCCCAATATTTTTGTCTTGGGGAACATTTTGGTCTTCACTCCCCCCCCCCCCCCCCCCCCCCCGCCCAAAAAATCGGACGCCCTCTATTAGAGGAAGAATAGAGAAGGAAATTGTTTGAAGGCGTTATTAGAAGTGTGTGTGTGTGTTTTTCCGCTCGTGACGCAGTTCGACTTCGGCCAAAACCTTAAAACCTCTTCCTTTTTTTTTTTTTTTCTTTTGTATATATAGTTCTGAATGGAGCAGGGGAGGGGCTTAGACCTTAATCAGGCTTTTATCACCAATCTTCTCTCCAAATATCACCCATCCCGTCCTCTCCGCTCCTCCGAGGACCTCCTGCTCTCCTCCTCCCATGCTCATCTCCGGGACTTCTTCCGAGCCTCTCCCATCCTTCTGGAACTTTATTACCCCAGTCTGTCCGGTTATCTCCTACTCTGTCCACTTTTTTAGGCGATCCCTGAAAACTCATCTCTTCCGGGAGGCCTATCTAGGGTTGCCACCTTCTTCGAGCCGAACCCAAAACACTTTTAGCAGCCTGGGACACCTTTTGGGGTGCCCCAAGGTGTATAGCAATGTGGTGCGCATAGCGTGCCGCAGCGAACAGTGGGTGTGTCCAAATTTGCTATTGCTGACATCATCACCCTGCATCCCAGTGATGCCGAACCTTCCCCCAGACAGCCCCCCCACAGCTCCCGGCCAGCAACAGATTTGCATATTTCCTGACCGTCCCTGGTTTCGAGGGACCGTCCCTGGTTTCGAGGGACCGTCTCTGTCCCTGGTTCGGAACAAAGTCCCTCTGTTCCTCTTTCCCCCTCATTTGTTCCTCATTTTGGTCTGATCTATATAGCTGTCTATCCACTTCCTGCCCAACAATGTCCTATGACGTCGTCGACTTTGAGCGGTGATATCTGAATGATGGGTCCAGTTATACTCCTCATCCAGATATCATTTTTCAAAGCCGGCGATTCCCTGCACCGTAAGACCAATCATAGGAGCTGTTCAGCCACTTGATCGTTCTTACAGGCATCGGAAGGGGACACCCCCCCCCCCTTCTGCCGCCCTCCGGTGCTTCTCCCGGCTTGACCTGTATGATCGGCGAGAGGGAGAAAGAATCAGTCCATGCCTGAAGTTTACCATAGAAAATCCGGTGGGCCAGATGGCACGCGGGTGGCAATATGATCATTATGAGGCCGGACGCGATGTTATGAGGGTTAATAGACCTGGTAGGATCCCAGCCTGGAACAAAGAGGGTTAATAGACCTGGCAGGATCCATGCCTGGGTTTCTCTCTCTCCCGCAGGTAGTACACAGAACAGAGAAAGTCCTGTTTAATATTTGATCAGCCGGTTCTGCTTAATAATTTAACTTCCTCAACACAGCGAGTAATAAAGAGAGGGAGCAGCATGGGGCAGAGGCAGCGCTGGAGACGGCTAAACCGGCTATGACCCCCTAAGTATGGAAGAGGCCTTGGCCTTGTAGTTTGTCTTTTCGGGATGAGTTCTTGTCCTGAATTCTGATTTTCATTTTTATTTCTCCTAATTTTTTACCTGTAGCACGTCTTCTGTCTTCTTCCCAACCTCCAGATAAGGCAGAAGCTTCACATCCTGCAAAATAGGCGCTTTCATGTTCTCACTCACTGAGCCCGAGCTCTCGTTCTGTCCCCGAGCTCTCGTTCCGTCCCCGAGCTCTCGTTCCGTCCCCGAGCTCTCGTTCCGTCCCCGAGCTCTCGTTCCGTCCCCGAGCTCTCGTTCCGTCCCCGAGCTCTCGTTCCGTCCCCGAGCTCTCGTTCCGTCCCCGAGCTCTCGTTCCGTCCCAGAGCTCTCGTTCCGTCCCAGAGCTCTCGTTCCGTCCCCGAGCTCTCGTTCCGTCCCCGAGCTCTCGTTCCGTCCCCGAGCTCTCGTTCCGTCCCCGAGCTCTCGTTCCGTCCCCGAGCTCTCGTTCCGTCCCCGAGCTCTCGTTCTTCTCGTTCCGTCCCCGAGCTCTCGTTCTTCTCGTTCCGTCCCCGAGCTCTCGTTCTTCTCGTTCCGTCCCCGAGCTCTCGTTCCGTCCCCGGGCTCTCGTTCTGTCCCCGAGCTCTCGTTTTTCTCGTTCTGTCCCCGAGCTCTCGTTTTTCTCGTTCTGTCCCCGAGCTCTCGTTTTTCTCGTTCTGTCCCCGAGCTCTCGTTTTTCTCGTTCTGTCCCCGAGCTCTCGTTTTTCTCGTTCTGTCCCCGAGCTCTCGTTTTTCTCGTTCTGTCCCCGAGCTCTCGTTTTTCTCGTTCTGTCCCCGAGCTCTCGTTTTTCTCGTTCTGTCCCCGAGCTCTCGTTTTTCTCGTTCTGTCCCCGAGCTCTCGTTTTTCTCGTTCTGTCCCCGAGCTCTCGTTTTTCTCGTTCTGTCCCCGAGCTCTCGTTTTTCCTCGTTCTGTCCCCGAGCTCTCGTTCTTCTCGTTCTGTCCCCGAGCTCTCGTTCTTCTCGTTCTGTCCCCGAGCTCTCGTTCTTCTCGTTCTGTCCCCGAGCTCTCGTTCTTCTCGTTCTGTCCCCGAGCTCTCGTTCTTCTCGTTCCGTCCCCGAGCTCTCGTTCCGTCCCCGAGCTCTCGTTCCGTCCCCGGGCTCTCGTTCCGTCCCCGGGCTCTCGTTCCGTCCCCGGGCTCTCGTTCCGTCCCCGGGCTCTCGTTCCGTCCCCGGGCTCTCGTTCCGTCCCCGGGCTCTCGTTCCGTCCCCGGGCTCTCGTTCCGCCCCCGGGCTCTCGTTCTTCTCGTTCCGTCCCCGAGCTCTCGTTCTTCTCGTTCCGTCCCCGGGCTCTCGTTCTTCTCGTTCCGTCCCCGGGCTCTCGTTCTTCTCGTTCCGTCCCCGGGCTCTCGTTCTTCTCGTTCCGTCCCCGGGCTCTCGTTCTTCTCGTTCTGTCCCCGAGCTCTCGTTCTTCTCGTTCCGTCCCCGAGCTCTCGTTCTTCTCGTTCCGTCCCCGAGCTCTCGTTCTGTCATGCACGCTCTTCCATTGGCTAGTAAGCCCTTCACCTGGTCAAGCCTAAAGTAGGACTATAGGCAAAATGTTTTCTTTCATATTGCATAATCTCAGAATTTGTTATTGATACTATCCACAGAGATCTACCATTTCAGTCGACTCTGATGAAGTGGGAACACCTAAGCCCCCGGAACGTGTTGGTGGGTTTTATCATGAAGTAATTCTTCTCTGACTGTATGGTTATTAGTGTGGTTCTCTTACTAAGTCTTCCACTTTCAGTCCTGGTCCAGTTCACCATTTCGGTAACAAAAAGAGATTAATTTGCCAACGCGTTTCAGGGGAAAATCATATCATTAATCTGAATGAATTTATGCAATCTCATAATTCTTATTGATACGTTATCATTGAGCCCTTCTAATGAAGTGGGAGCACCTAAGCCCCTGAAACGTGTTGACATTTTATTAGGGCTCATTCACACTTGCTTCAACTTCAACACATGTTAAAGCGCCAACAATTCAATATGCTTTTTTAATGTGTTTTTAATTGTGCTTCGGTGATGCTTTTTTGAAGTGTTCATGAAGCTTTGCAAATGCCCTGTATGTGTGTGTTGATTTTCTATTTGTTTAAAGGGGCCCAGTAGTACCCCCACTCAGCAGATCCCCCAGCTAATTGGTACCCTCGTTCAGCAGATCTTCTACTAAGCAGTACCCCCCAGCTGTGCTGATGCCTCACCCAGTAGTACCCTCAGCTTTGCTGATCCCCCCGCTTAGTAATAACTCCAGTTCTGCTGATGCCCCACTCAGTAGTAACTCCAGCTTTGCTGATGCCCCTCTTAGTAGTAACTCCAGCTTTGCTGATTCCCCTCTTAGTAGTAACCCCCAGCTTTGCTGATGCCCCACTCAGTAGTAACTCCAGCTCTGCTGATGCCCCACTCAGTAGTAACTCCAGCTTTGCTGATGCCCCACTCAGTAGTAACTCCAGCTTTGCTGATGCCCCACTCAGTAGTAACTCCAGCTCTGCTGATGCCCCACTCAGTAGTAACTCCAGCTTTGCTGATGCCCCACTCAGTAGTAACTCCAGCTTTGCTGATGCCCCTCTTAGTAGTAACTCCAGCTTTGCTGATGCCCCTCTTAGTAGTAACTCCAGCTTTGCTGATGCCCCTCTTAGTAGTAACTCCAGCTTTGCTGATGCCCCACTCAGTAGTAACTCCAGCTTTGCTGATGCCCCTCTTAGTAACTCCAGCTTTGCTGATGCCCCACTCAGTAGTAACTCCAGCTTTGCTGATGCCCCTCTTAGTAGTAACTCCAGCTTTGCTGATGCCCCTCTTAGTAGTAACTCCAGCTCTGCTGATGCCCCTCTTAGTAGTAACTCCAGCTATGCTGATGCCCCTCTTAGTAGTAACTCCAGCTCTGCTGATGCCCCTCTTAGTAGTAACTCCAGCTCTGCTGATGCCCCTCTTAGTAGTAACTCCAGCTCTGCTGATGCCCCTCTTAGTAGTAACTCCAGCTTTGCTGATGCCCCTCTTAGTAGTAACTCCAGCTTTGCTGATGCCCCTCTTAGTAGTAACTCCAGCTTTGCTGATGCCCCTCTTAGTAGTAACCCCCAGCTTTGCTGATGCCCCACTCGGTAGTAACTCCAGCTTTGCTGATGCCCCTCTTGGTAGTAACTCCAGCTTTGCTGATGCCCCTCTTGGTAGTAACTCCAGCTTTGCTGATGCCCCTCTTGGTAGTAACTCCAGCTTTGCTGATGCCCCTCTTGGTAGTAACTCCAGCTTTGCTGATGCCCCTCTTAGTAGTAACTCCAGCTTTGCTGATGCCCCTCTTAGTAGTAACTCCAGCTTTGCTGATGCCCCTCTTAGTAGTAACCCCCAGCTTTGCTGATGCCCCACTCGGTAGTAACTCCAGCTTTGCTGATGCCCCTCTTGGTAGTAACTCCAGCTTTGCTGATGCCCCTCTTGGTAGTAACTCCAGCTTTGCTGATGCCCCTCTTGGTAGTAACTCCAGCTTTGCTGATGCCCCTCTTGGTAGTAACTCCAGCTTTGCTGATGCCCCTCTTGGTAGTAACTCCAGCTTTGCTGATGCCCCTCTTGGTAGTAACTCCAGCTTTGCTGATGCCCCTCTTGGTAGTAACTCCAGCTTTGCTGATGCCCCTCTTGGTAGTAACTCCAGCTTTGCTGATGCCCCTCTTGGTAGTAACTCCAGCTTTGCTGATGCCCCTCTTGGTAGTAACTCCAGCTTTGCTGATGCCCCTCTTGGTAGTAACTCCAGCTTTGCTGATGCCCCTCTTGGTAGTAACTCCAGCTTTGCTGATGCCCCTCTTGGTAGTAACTCCAGCTTTGCTGATGCCCCTCTTGGTAGTAACTCCAGCTTTGCTGATGCCCCTCTTGGTAGTAACTCCAGCTTTGCTGATGCCCCTCTTGGTAGTAACTCCAGCTTTGCTGATGCCCCTCTTGGTAGTAACTCCAGCTTTGCTGATGCCCCTCTTGGTAGTAACTCCAGCTTTGCTGATGCCCCTCTTGGTAGTAACTCCAGCTTTGCTGATGCCCCTCTTGGTAGTAACTCCAGCTTTGCTGATGCCCCCTCTTGGTAGTAACTCCAGCTTTGCTGATGCCCCTCTTGGTAGTAACTCCAGCTTTGCTGATGCCCCTCTTGGTAGTAACTCCAGCTTTGCTGATGCCCCTCTTGGTAGTAACTCCAGCTTTGCTGATGCCCCTCTTGGTAGTAACTCCAGCTTTGCTGATGCCCCTCTTGGTAGTAACTCCAGCTTTGCTGATGCCCCTCTTGGTAGTAACTCCAGCTTTGCTGATGCCCCTCTTGGTAGTAACTCCAGCTCTGCTGATGCCCCTCTTGGTAGTAACTCCAGCTCTGCTGATGCCCCTCTTGGTAGTAACTCCAGCTCTGCTGATGCCCCTCTTGGTAGTAACTCCAGCTCTGCTGATGCCCCTCTTGGTAGTAACTCCAGCTCTGCTGATGCCCCTCTTAGTAGTAACTCCAGCTCTGCTGATGCCCCTCTTAGTAGTAACTCCAGCTCTGCTGATGCCCCTCTTAGTAGTAACTCCAGCTCTGCTGATGCCCCACTCAGTAGTAACTCCAGCTCTGCTGATGCCCCTCTAAGTAGTAACCCTCAGCTCTGCTGATCCCCCGCTCACTAGTAACTCCCAGAAATGCTAAACCCCCACTCAGTAGTACCCGCAGCTCTATTGATTCCCTGCTCAGTAGTAATCCCCAGGAATGCTAATCCCCCCCCCCCACTCGGTAGTACCCCCAGCTCTGCTGATGCCCCTCTCAGTAATAACCTCCAGCTCTGTTGATCTTCGGTCCCTGTCCACCTCCCGCTTAATTGCCTCCCATGCTGTGCACCATGTGTGACATCTGCTAGTTTCTCCTGCTCCAGGTCCCCAACTCTGCTGATCCCCCTGCTCAATAGTAACCCCAGCTCTGCTGATCCTCAGGTTTGCCCATGTCCTCTCTCTTCGGTCCCCACTCACCGCCCACTATATTGCTCCCATGCTATGCACCACTTGTGACATCTGCTAGTTTCTCCTGCTCCCGTCCCCCAGCTCTGCTGTTTCCCCACTAAGTAGTATCCTCCAGCTCTGCTGATCCCCCACTCAGTACTAACCCCCCAGCTCTGCTGATCCCCTGCTCAGTAGTAATCCCCAGGAATTCTAATCCCCCACTCTGTAGTACCCCCAGCTCTGCTGATGCCCCACTCAGTAATAACCTCCAGCTCTGTTGATCTTTGGTCCCTGCTCACCTCCCGCTATATTGCTCTCATGCTATGCACCACGTGTGACATCTGCTAGTTTCTCCTGCTCCAGTCCCCCAGCTCCGCTGATCGCCCTGCTCAATAGTAACCCCCAGCTCTGCTGATCCTCATGTTTACCCATCTCCTTTCTCTTCGGTCCCCACTCACCTCCCACTATATTGCTCCCACGCTACACACCACGTGTAACATATGCTAATTTCTCCTGCTCAGGTCCCCCAGCTCTGCTGATCCCCTGATCAGTAGTAGCCCCCAGCTCTGCTGATCCCCTGCTCAGTAGTATCCTCCAGCTCTACTGATCCTCTGGTTTGCCCATCTCCTCTTTCTTTGGTCCCCGCTCACCTCGCACTATATTGCTCACATGCTGTGCACCCCTTGTAACATTGCTAGTTTCTTCTGCTCTGGTCCCCTAGCTCTGCTGATCCTCTGGATTATATTTACCAGCCCCCATATTTACCAGCCCCTTCCACTGCTCTTCATCTTGAAACATCCCCCTATGTGCCCGCAGCAGCATCCTGGAGGAGAGGAGGGGAAGCTGGCAGCGCTGCAGGGGAAAGGGGCACACAGGAGGGCCCAGACAGCAGATGGAAGGGGTGCATGTGCTAGAACCAATCCCCCTGCAGTGCATCTGGAGAGAGAAAAAAAAATGGAGAAGCTGGCAGCACCGCAGGGGGAGGCAGAAGAGGATCAGTGTCTGCATTAAAACAGTACAGCCGGACCTCCTGCTAAGCAGGTGCCCGGGCCTCCCTTTTGGACTGATGGAGCCCGGGCCCAGTACAGGAGGGCTGGTTATACTGCCTTATCAGCAGGTGGCCATTATTGTATCTTCAATATCCAGCCTGGATTCAGTTGGCCAGTTTTGCTATCAAAAACTGTAATGTGCCCAGTGCCCTGTCGGACCAGCAACACACCTTAGCGAACAGAAACGATTGCCTACCCCCTCGCTCCTATGTTCTTGAGCAAATACTAAATTGCGTCTGACGGCGGTGGGGTCCAATCAACAGCCAGATTCTAACAGTTAACACTTACAGTTCTTATTTCAGGGTTAGAAAATGTGGAGTAGTCTCAGCGTTTGGAGCTGCAATGGTCGCTTCCAGCAACCCCCCAGCTACCCCCCCCCCCCCCCAACGCAATAAAACACACAACACCAATAAATATAGAAATATCCTTTTTACTGGCATCTCGGGGAGGGAGAGCAAAAAGAAATCAAACAAAGAAAAAGAGAAACCAAAAAAAAAAAAAAACAGATTTGCATATCTCACCACCATGCGCATATATCTTTATATATAGATACCTTTTTTCTTCCAGCAATATATTAATATAGATATATATTTATGTCACATGCTATATACAAATAAATAAAAGGGGGTCATGTTCTTGGGTCCACCCATCATTATACTCATTTGGCGAGAGAGAGAAAGAGAGACCTTCGGGCGGAGTCGAGGAACGGGGTAAAGGGGGGGGTGGTAAATCCAGTAGCCATTGATAAGCTGTTGCTAGGCAGATTTCACAAACACAAAAGGAGCTGTGATACTTTTAGGTGTGTCGGCAGGTCCCCCTTAGGCTTAGTCATTGCCACCACGTGATGTATCAGTTATGGGTGCCATCAGGCTAAATCCCCCCCCCCCCACACACACACACACACACACACACACACATCGGCCAGGCCTTTCATCACCAGAGTCTCACTCTTCCTGTGAAAGCTGAGCCTATAGGTATTGAGTTTTTTTTTTTTTTTTTTCTCCAGAGAGACCCAAAGAGCTTGGTAGGGTTTCATCCTGATGACCTCAAACTGTAACATCAATTTTGGGGGGTTACCTGGTCCTTTTAAGCTTCCGGTTAAGCTGCCTCTGAAAACTGCTGAAAGTCAAACCTTTTAACTATTGCCTCCAGCTAACCACGCCTTGCTGTGTCCGTAGTTCAACGCCTCTGCCCAAAGGGAAGGGAGACAGACAAACGTTACCGAAACCGATACACTATGGCAACATTATACTGAGGATAGCAATTAAGGGTGAACTCGCACCAGTTTCAAGATGCAATTTAGTAAAACTGTAGCTACGGTTGAGTTTTATATTTGACAGCGATGACTGCTGAAGCCTCGTTAACACTGGATGTCGAGTGTTCAGATTCTACTCTGCCCTATATAATAGTCTAAAACTTTTTTGATAAACTTTATTAACATCTTTAAAAGGAGGTAGTGTGCACAAACGTGTGTGTGTGTGTGTGTGTGTGTGCGCAAACGTGTGTGTGTGCACGTGCAAATACTAGGCTAGAGGTCTATTTTCTCTCTTGGCAGCTATTTTTCCTGTTGTAGGTTCTACAAGAGTATTTTTTTATACTTTGTGCTGTGCAAGTTTATCAGTGTGGGACTGTATCGCCCCCTGTCTGCCTGTGTGTGGTCCTGCAGCTTTTTGTTGTATTATCCTATTCTGGAGGTAGGGGCACGGTGTGTCAAAATCTCCTCTTGTATGAATAATGGAAGCTCTGTGTGCAGAGGGTGGGGGGGAGGGGGAGGAGGGACGTCACGCATAAGGGGAATTCACGCATGCATTGAACACGCTATTTGGGACATTGATGTGGTAGAAGCAGACTCTTCCATCTTTCCCCTGGGGAGGGGTGCAGAGGCTGGATCCAACAGCAGAAATGAGGAAACGCACAAGACTGGGGAACTATACGCTACCACCGGGAGCTGCAAGAGAGAGAGGGAGATACTCTTATCATATCATTTATGTCATTGGGAAAGATCAATCGCCATCAACTCAAAAAAGAACATACAATTGTGTACATACATACTGCTGACCTCTGCGTGCTGCATTACATACTAATACCCACTTGAATTCTGCTTTTACATACTACTGACTTCTGCACTTTGCATTGCACACCCCTGACCTCTGCACTCTGAATTATATACAACTGACCTCTGAATTCTGCTTTACATACTCCTGACCTCTGCATCCTGTGTTGTATTCTACTGACCACTGCACTCTGAATTATATATTACTGACCTCTTAATTCTGCTTTACATGCTACTGACCTCTGCACTCCACATTACATACAAGTGGCCCCTTGAATTCTGCATTACATACTCCTGACCTCTGCACCCTGTGTTGCACTCTACTGACCACTGCACTCTGAATTATATATTACTGACCTCTTAATTCTGCTTTACATGCTACTGACCTCTGCACTCCACATTACATACAAGTGGCCCCTTGAATTCTGCATTACACACTCCTGACCTCTGCACCCTGTGTTGCACTCTACTGACCCACTGCACTCTGAATTATATATTACTGACCTCTTAATTCTGCTTTACATGCTACTGACCTCTGCACTCCACATTACATACAAGTGGCCCCTTGAATTCTGCATTACATACTCCTGACCTCTGCACCCTGTGTTGCACTCTACTGACCACTGCACTCTGAATTATATATTACTGACCTCCTTATTCTACTTTACATGCGACTGACCTCTGCACTCCACATTACATACAAATGGCCCTTGAATTCTGCTTTACATACTACTGACCTTTGCATTGCATACTACTGACCTCTGCATTACATACTTCTGTGCTTCATACTACTGGCCTGTCACTCTGCTTTACATACTACTGACCTTTGCATTCTGCATTACATACTCCTGACCTCCGCACCCTGTGTTGCATTCTGAATGAATTCATTCATTCTGTGTTGCATTCTACTGACCACTGCACTCTGAATTATATATTACTGACCTCTAAATACTACTTTACATACTACTGACCTCTGCACTCCACATTACATACAAATGGCCCCTTGAATTCTGCTTTACAAACTGACCTCTGCTTTACATACTTCTGTGCTTCATACTACTGACCTCTGCACTCTGCATTACATACTTCTGCTCTTCATACTACTGACTTCTGCATTTTGCGTTTATATACTACTGACCTAAAAACTCTACATTGCCTACTACTTATTCTTGCACTTTTCAAACTCTTCTATTTAATGGGGCCTTGCTAGGTTATCTCCTTGGCATACCGCTGCATTACATACTACTGACCTCTGCGCTCTTCATTACATACTACTGATTTCTGCACTCTTCATTCCATACTACTGGTCTCTGTGCTCTTCATTACATACTACTGACCTCTGCATTACATACTACTGACCTCTGTGCTCTTCATTACATACTAATGCCCACTTGAATTCTGCTTTACATACTTCTGACCTTTGCACTGCATACTCCTGGCTTCTGCACTCTGTATTTTATACTACTGATCTCTGCACTCTGTGTTACATACTTCTGACTTCTGCACTTCATACTACTGACCTCTGCACTTTGCCTTACATACTACTGATCTCTGTGCTACATACTATTGACCCCTTGAATTCTTCTTTATATACTACTGACCTCTGCACTCTGTGTTACATACTTCTGACCTTAGCACTGCATACCTCTGCACTCTGTATTATATACTCCTGACTTCTGCACTCTGTATTATATACTACTGATCTCTGCACTCTGTGTTACATACGTCTGACCTCTGCACTCTGTATTATATACTCCTGACCTCTGCACTCTGTATTATATACTACTGATCTCTGCACTCTGTGTTACATATGTCTGACCTCTGCACTGCATACCTCTGCACTCTGTATTATATACTCCTGACCTCTGCACTCTGTATTATATACTACTGACCTCTGCACTCTGTATTATATACTCCTGACCTCTGCACTCTGTGTTACATACTTCTGCGCTTCATACTACTGACCTCTGCACTTTTGCGTTACCTACTACTGACTTAAAAACACTACATTGCTTACTCCTTATCCTTGCACTCTTCAAACTCTTCTGTGTAATGGGGCCTTGCTAGGTTTATCTCCTTGGCATACCGCTGCTGACTACAAAGAGGAGCGCCCATTACAGCACCAGCGGCAAAGAGCCCTGGAAGGTGAAGTTTGCCTGCAAGACATCCTTGTTGCTTCGAGTGACGTCTGCAGGCGAGCTTCAGCTTACAGGGTGTAGGAGAAGACAGAATCAATAAGTCTAAGGTAAGTTTTTTTTAAAAAAAAAAAGAAAAGAAAAAAAGAAAATGGCTAAAAAAAAAAAAAAAAAAACAGGACCGATGCCAAATTATATCAAACCTGCAAAATATAAAGAAAAAAAACAAACAAAAGGAAATTTCAAATCGACTTCAAAAGGGAAATGATAGAGAACTCCGGGCTTCAAATATACTTTAAGGGAAAGAAATTATTTAATACAAAAAAATTCAACAATGTATCTGCTGTATAAACAATGATGGAAACAATGTATCTGCTGTATAAACAATGATGGAAACAATGTATCTGCTGTATAAACATTGATGGAAACAATGTATCTGCTGTATAAACATTGATGGAAACAATGTATCTGCTGTATAAACAATGATGGAAACAATGTATCTGCTGTATAAACAATGATGGAAACAATGTATCTGCTGTATAAACATTGATGGAAACAATGTATCTGCTGTATAAACATTGATGGAAACAATGTATCTGCTGTATAAACAATGATGGAAACAATGTATCGGCTCCTTAAACAATGGATGAACACTTACTCTGGGTCTGTAGCGGCTGCCTCCCATCAGAATCGGATGCACTGTGACAAAGATTAGAAAAACTGTTATAAAACTGATGACGAATGATGAAATGATGACAGTGAGCTCAGAGTGACACCGGATTGGATTAAGCTTCTCCAATTAATTAAACCCCAGATGCGTTTTCAGTTTTAAACCGCTAAATACATCACAGGCTCATCAAAAGTCCTAAAGTTTGTTCTCTTTTACAAAGCAGCCACAGCCTGAGTAGTAAAGCCTGTTCCGTGGCAGGACACTGTAGAGAAGGATACTTGCTCCCTGTAGGGAAGCAGTGGTTCCTCTGCAGAGGTCCTTCACGTTTCCCGCTCAGGGCCGGTGCTTGACTATTTCGCGCCCTAGGCAAGACTAACACCCGGCGGGGTGACGTTCATCCTGCCAAGGGCCGCGTGGGTGATTACAACAGGATCAGAGGGTGGACTCACCGGAGCAGCAGCTATGTCCAAGAGACATGATGCCCGCCTCCCCGGCTGTCCTTGTGCCCGCCTTTCCAGCTGTCCTCATGCCCGCCTCCTCAGCTGTCCTCGTGCCCGCCTTTCCAGCTGTCCTCGTGCCCGCCTTTCCAGCTGTCCTCGTGCCCGCCTTTCCAGCTGTCCTCGTGCCCGCCTCCCCAGCTGTCCTCGTGCCCGCCTTTCCAGCTGTCCTCGTGCCCGCCTTTCCAGCTGTCCTCGTGCCCGCCTTTCCAGCTGTCCTCGTGCCCGCCTTTCCAGCTGTCCTCGTGCCCGCCTCCCCAGCTGTCCTCGTGCCCGCCTCTCCAGCTGTCCTCTTGCCCGCCTTTCCAGCTGTCCTCGTGCCCGCCTTTCCAGCTGTCCTCGTGCCCGCCTCCCCAGCTGTCCTCGTGCCCGCCTCCCCAGCTGTCCTCGTGCCCGCCTCCCCAGCTGTCCTCGTGCCCGCCTCCCCAGCTGTCCTCGTGCCCGCCTCCCCAGTTGTCCTCGTGCCCGCCTCCCCAGCTATCCTCGTGCCCGCCTCCCCAGCTGTCCTCGTGCCCGCCTCCCCAGCTGTCCTCGTGCCCGCCTCCCCAGCTGTCCTCGTGCCCGCCTCCCCAGCTGTCCTCGTGCCCGCCTCCCCAGCTGTCCTCGTGCCCGCCTCCCCAGCTGTCCTCGTGCCCGCCTTCCCAGCTGTCCTCGTGCCCGCCTCCTCCGTTCTCCTCGTGCCCGCCTCCTCCGTTCTCCTCGTGTCCGCCTCCTCCGTTCTCCTCGTGTCCGCCTCCTCCGTTCTCCTCGTGTCCGCCTCCTCCTCTGTCCTTGTGCCCGCCTTCTCCGGTGTCCTCTTGTTCACTCCCTCCGCTGTCCTCGTGCCTGCCTTCTCCGCTGTCCTTGTGCCCGCCTCCTCCGCTGTCCTTGTGCCCGCCTCTCCCTCGTGTTCCCCGGCCAGGCTAATGGGGAAGTCAGCAGCCGTAGCTGCGCCCTTGGCGACTGTCTAGTTCACCAGCGGAAGCGCTGGCCCTGCCCCCACTAAGTCAAACCTGGAGATCTACAACCGGCATGGAGCGCACAAGCTTTGCTGATTGGACAGCTCTAGCTCTGAATCAGCAAAGGGGGCGTGTAAGACCTCTGTAGAGAGACCACTGCTTCCACACAGAGCGCAAGGACCCTTGCTTTTGCAGATTTAAAATAGACATTCAATTGGGTGTCTGACACAAACGTGACAATATGATGCCACAAAAGGAAAAATATAAAAGTTTTATTAAAAAGATCATTTCAGGCTCCATTCACCTCTGCACATCATGCAAATCTGCTATTTTCTTTCCCGCAACAGCAAAGGGCGGCCCATTCATTTGAATTGCGCGACAAACATGGCGAAGTAGCAGGAGGAGCATTTTTCGGTGTTCTGGTTTGCGATTTTTTATTTTTTTTGTTTTTTTTTGCTGCGTCTTTCCGAACGGCATTTGGGGTCCTGTTAACAATTAATGGCACCATAAGAACTTTACGTGTTTTTCGCACATTCCAGGAACACGCGGGTGTGAATGAGGCCTCAGGGCCGATTTGTTTGAGCGATGCAAAGCACAGTAACCCACGGCTGCCGCCTAAGTGGCCACCCCTCCACTCGCCGCCATTCGTACCGCCGCGGCGACTAAAACCAGAAGACGCGAGCTCTGATCTCGGGAAGAAGGCGCATCGCCGAATATAGAAAGATGGTGATTAATCGCCCAGAGTGTCGCACAGCAATCCTCCTTGAAAAGAATAATAAATTGCTCATAAAAATAATCTTGCTATTTGCGCACTCCCCCCGGGGATGTCTGCCAGAAGAAAATGAAAAGATTTCACTATAAAGACTCCCCCTCAATGGGGGGGGGGAGCGGGGGGACCCCTCACTGGAGGGGGGGGGGGAGGGAGGGGAGCTGCTAGAATTATTCATGCAGATTATTGTTGTGAAGGTTCCATAGAAAATCACAAAGAGACCGTTCAATTCTATTGCTTCCTCACAGCGGGACGCACATCAGGTGTCTTGGCCGGCTTAGGCCAAAGTTCAAAAAATGAAAAAACATTGTGTATGAATTATTAATTTTTTATATTGAAAAAGGAGGATGTGAGATGGAGAGACAAAAACACACATACAGAGCATTACTGATTATTATAATTATAAATATTTATATATTATTTTATTTATATATATATATAATTTTATATATATTTATTTAAATATATATATCATATATTTCTGCTACACTGTGTGTATATGTATATATATATATATATATAGTAATATGATATAATGATCTTACTTTGCATTCCTTTGTTTACATTTGAATTTGTTACCTGTTGAGAAAAAAAAAAAAGAATATTGTAACAAACAAGTTATGTGACTTTCTCAATGTTCTCTGTACAGCACTGTGGTATATGTCAGAGCTATAGATGTGTATATTAATAATAATATTAGTGTGTGGCTGTAGTGGGAAAATTAGAGTGCAACCTCCTCTGGTACAGAGACTGATGTGATTGGCTCAGTGTTCTCTGTACAGCGCTGCGGTATATATCAGAGCTATATAAATGTGTAGCGACCCTCTCTCTCCCTCTTGCTTTATCGGTTATGTGGCTGTTGTCTAGGGGTACCTGGGAGGGAGAGATGAGATACACCACAGCCCATGTCCTCCATAACGAAGAGGTGAAGACCAGAAATTTGGGCCCTGCGCAGGTTTCCTAGAGTCAAGTCCAGTACTTCGTCCCTGACTCCTTTGCTCCTAGTAACCAGAGTTCCACACAGCGAATAGGTCCAACTCAGTTTTATTCTTCTTTCCAAACAATAAACAGTCTCTTCTACTGAGTTATAATGGGGAATAGATCGAGGCACAATCCTTTCCCTTCTGATGCTAACCACTGTGCTGTCACTAGTGGCGGATAGTCACTGCCACTGACTATGTCAGGGGAAGGAGATCTGTCCAAGGGAGAAACAGGAGGCCTCTCTGTCACCAGCGATGCCACGCCGGACTCTCCAGAGAAGTTCCGCACACCAGTCCTCACGAACTCAGACACGGGCACCCAAGGATTTAGGACCCCCTCGGATTCCTCCACCCTCGCGGAACTCAGTCGAAGGTACTGAGCCCCAGGCATCCGCCATAGTACCTCACCCCAGGCTAAAGGTGCCTGGGATGGACTCCATCCTCGCTCCGGCCAGGTCAAGGGCACCTAGGCCCGGAATACTGGAACGCCAGCACCCAGGCCGAAGGTGCCTGGGTGCGGCTGCGTCCTCCAACTCTGGACTCCCGAACTCTGAACCCCGGGGTAAGAGCGTCCGCCCCTTTTATCCCCTCTCCCTTTGCGCCACAGCGGGTTCCCCGCCCCGCTGTACCAGCTCCAGGGGAGGACAAAAAGGTACAGTCTTGCGGTGTAAGTTCAGCCCGGCCCAGGGCAACAGCGCCACCTGTGGGCCGCAAGGGACCTCACACCACCAGAGTCCTCCAAGAACCAGAAAAAGGTCTCGGATACCCTAGCAATTAGTGCATCTGGGTTACACTACCACCCAGATGCCTCCCTTAAATTCAAGTACCCGCTACAAATGTATAATAATAATAGTGTGTGACTGTGGGGGGGGACATTAGAGTGTAAGCTCCTCTGGTACAGAGACTGATGTGATTGGCTCGGTGTTCTCCGTACAGCGCTGCGGTATATGTCAGAGTTCTATAAATACAAGTATGTGCTTTGGCTGTGCTACAAAGGATCTCAGGGAAATGACCTAAATCTGAAGAAATGGGTCAACAGACCAAAAATGCAAAAGCCACTTTATTTTCGAATGCGTATCAGTGCAATACATTTCGGCACGCTCGGCCTAAATACAAACTCAATTCCTTGAATGTAAAATCTCAACAAAATGTTTTCTTGTTTTAATGAGCCCTCAGCCACGGCTTGGATTCTATATAAAGGGGAATTAAAGTGTATCTAAATCCATAATTTAGGATAGAATAGGGAGTTTGATTGGACTTTGTGTGTCCCTTTAGGTAGACTTCCATGCAGGCAGAACAGGAAATTGGAGGACTTTGGTCCAAAACGAGGGGAAATCTTCCCTCTGACAGTTATCACTGGAACTGGTTTCCCTATTGGAAGATTTAACCTCCTTTTTTGTTTTGTTGCCAACCATAACATTTTCGATTATCAGGACTTTTCAGTCCAGGTAACACCAGGACAAATGGGCTGAAGCTCCCCAGTGGGGACAAGGACAGGTATAAAAACCTGATAGGGCTTATAACCACATTTCCAAACTGCCATTCAGGGACACCCCCCTCCTTCATAAAAACTTGCCAATTTTAAAGGCTTATATGCAAGCAATTTGTCATAATAGGGGTATGGGGGTCTGGGTACTGCCTTGGGGGACATGTATCAATGCAAAGGAGCAGTGATTCTAATTATGCTTAAAGTGCAACAATAAAAATGAACAATTCCTCTAAATATAGTGCCTGGGGGGTCCCCTTAGTCTGCCTTTAAAGTGGTGCATGTGTACCATGTATAGAACATGCTGCAGCAAAAATTAAATTTCTAAAGAAAAATAAACACAAGTGAAATCACATTTAAATTGACTCACGGTTGCAATTGCATGCATCCAGCTATTGGAAAAAAAAAAAAGCACAAAAAACATAGTGCCCCCTTCCCCTAGTCCATATCAGACTCCTCGGGCTCTGCCCCCCACCCCAAAGCACATTGTCCCCATCTTACCCTGGCTGGTAGTTGTGGTGGCATGCAGGCAGGAGGATTATTAGAATCTGGAAGCCCCCAAAGGGTCTGGAATGGACTAGGGGAGGGGACCCCACGCCGTTTTTTTTTTTTTTTTTTTTATTCAGCTGTCAGCGGGGAAGCCCATTGACAGCTAATGATTCATCAGTTGTTAGGGAGCGGGGCTGGGAAGCCGGGATCCTTAACAACCAGCTTTTACTGCACCCTGGTTGGGCGCAGTGAATTGCAAGGCATTTGGCGGGGCGAACACCGTGGGCTGGGAAACAGACAGTTTCCATTGTCGGCTCATCAGGTGGCTGTGTCAGTTTCATTCCGGGACACTGTATTGTCCTGGAATGAAGGCGCCCGGGACTTGGGACATAACTGCAAAATGCGGGACTATCCCGGGCAATCCGGGACACGTGGTCACCCTACTTGTAATCCATCCACCACTGCATGCAAAGCTGGAAAAAAAAAATGCTTTTTAGATGCACTTTTTTTATACATTGTTTGGGGTGCAATTACCCCTAATTGCCAGCAGATGGAGTCATAGCTTGAGCATTCTCCTATTTCCCAAATTCTACATTTTTTTCCTGCCAGAAATGATGAAAGGAACGAGGATACTTACTAAGAGCAATGATAATCCCCAGAAAAAACATGACAATGGCCAGGATCAGCCCCGTCATCCTTACTGTGTCATAATCTGTATGGAAAGACAAAGCCAACAGATAATAAATTCATTCATTCGTACACACCTGACACCTCCCAACATTTTTAGATGGGAATGAGGGACAACTACTAGCAAATATATGCAGGCATAGGACACGCCCCCTGTCACACCCCCTTAAAGGAGAATAAATTAAAAAAAAGAGGGTTAATTAAATACATAAGTTTTTTTTTTTTTTTACCACTACTATTCCTTTTATATTGGCTTTTAAAATTTACAAATGTAGCAATTTAGACATTGGATGAAAGGTTTAGCGCTGGGAAACGCTTTTTGAAAGATAAAAAGTGCATTTTATTTACAATTTTTATATAGATCAGACCAAAATGAGGGACAAATGAGGAGGAAAGAGGGACATTGCTCCAAATCAGGGACAGTCCCTTGAAATCAGGGACAGTTGGGAGCTATGTTTGTATATTAACCACTTAAGGACCGCTGCACGACAATGTACGTCGACAGAATGCCGCTCGCAAACCCGTTCCTGAGCTCCGTGACCGCGGGACCCACGGACCCGATTGCCGCCGGTGTCCCGCGATCAGGGGGGTACAGGCAGTACACCTGTAAGGGGTCCGGAGATCCCCAGGGGCCTGGATGGCAACCCCCCTTTTTTTTGTAAGGGGCCCAGAGGTCCCCAGATGGCAACCCCCCCTTTTTTTATTTTTTTATAAAAATTTCTTTTTTTTTTAATTTTTATTTTTTTACATTTTATTTTTTTGTAAGGGGCCCGGAGGTCCCCAGGGCCCCGGATGGCAAACCCCCCCCCCCCCCCCCCCCGTTTTTTTTTTTTTTTTTTTTGTTCGTCAGCACCCAAAGCCAGCCCCCCCGACCTCAACAATTCTCGACGACAGCACCCCCGCACTTCTCAATTCGTGGCACCCCCCCACCTCTCAATTCGCGGCAGCCCCCCCGCTTCTCAATTTGCGGCGGCAGCACCCCCCAGTTCTCCTCTGCTCCAGGGGGCCCATGCCTGAAGCTGTATAAGGGGCCCCAAAATTCCTGATGGCAGCCCTGCCCGCGATCGGGTCACAGAGCTGAAGAACGGGGAGAGGGAAGTGTAAACAAACCTTTCCCCGTTCTTCCTAGTGGCATGTCAGTGATCGTCTGTTCCCTGTCATAGGGAACGACGATCAGTGACATCACATGCCAAGCCACGCCCTCCTTCAGTTAGAATCACACATTAGGTCACACTTAACCCCTACAGTGCCACCTACAGGTTAACCCTTTCACTGCCTGTGTCATTTTTACAGTAATCGGTGCATATTTATAGCACTGATCGCTGTAAAAATGACAATGGCCCCAAAATGTTGTCAAAAGTGTCCGATGTGTCCGCCATAATGTCACAGTCATGATAAAAATCGCTGATCGCCGCCATTACTAGTAAAAAGAAAAAATATTAATAAAAATGCCATAAAACTACCCCCTATTTTGTAGACGCTATAACTTTTACGCAAACCAATCAATAAACGCTTATTGCGATTTGATTTTTGATTTTTTTTGATTTTTTTTACCAAACATATGTAGAAGAATACGTATCGGCCTAAACTGAGAAAAAAAGTTTTTTATATACTTTTGGGGGATATTTATTATAGCAAAAAGTAAAAAATATTGATTTTTTTTTTCAAAATTGTCGCTCTATTTTTGTTTATAGCGCAAAAAATAAAAACCGCAGAGGTGATCAAATACCACCAAAAAAAAAACTCTATTTGTGGGAAAAAAATGGATGCCAATTTTCTTCGGGAGCCACGTCGCACGACGGCGCAATTGTCAGTTAAAGCGACGCAGTGCCGAATCGCAAAAAGGGGCCTGGTCCTTTAGCTACAAAATGGTCCGGGGCTGAAGTGGTTAACTGTTCACACAGCTCTCGGTTGTCCCTGTTTTGGGATTTAGGATGGTTCCTCTTTTGGACCCAAAGCCCTCCATTCTTCTCACCTTCAAAGCCCTCGCCTTTTTTTTTTTTTTCTTTTTCATCTCATGTACAGACTTATGCAACCTTAAACATTGGTTCACATCCCCAAGGTGGTATATACTCAGCGGGTAATGTGGGCTATAGAGTTCCATGTAATGCTAGTTCTGGGTGGACTATAGAAATACTTGCAGGACGTCATACTTACCATAGACAAAAGGGTCTCCCTTTCCGTATATGTTAACTAAAAGGAAGAAAGGGAAGAAATGTTAACGTAATACTATATTATATTATACTAGAGATCAGAAATTACACATGGTGTAGAGAGGTTCCTGGCCAGGGTTCGGAGGTTCTGCTCTAACATTACTAACCGCTCCTTCCAGGGTGCGTTCTGCTTTTGTTCACCCTTTGTAGACCTTTTTACAGGGCCGAGTTTAGGGTTTTTTGCAACCCTTCATTTCTATCTTTTTTCTTTTTTTCTTTGCAGAATTCTCTTTGTAGTCTTTTGAGATAGATGTACAGTCTTTCTAGTTTTTTGGGGT
Organism: Rana muscosa; assembly: GCA_029206835.1. Classification (NCBI taxonomy): domain Eukaryota; kingdom Metazoa; phylum Chordata; class Amphibia; order Anura; family Ranidae; genus Rana; species Rana muscosa. The sequence continues at coordinate 86,783,143 of CM055124.1, read as the reverse complement.
AGTTGTCAGGTCTTTTGTAGTCTTTTGGGGTAGATGGTAGATTCTTTCTAGTTTTTTGGGGTCGTTGTCGGGTCTTTGTAGTCTTTTGGGGTAGATGGTAGGTTCTTTGTAGTCTTTGGGGGTAGTTGTCAAGTCTTTGTAGTCTTTTGGGGTAGTTGTCAGGGCTTTGTAGTCTTTTGGGGTAGATGGTAGGTTCTTTGTAGTCTTTGGGGGTAGTTGTCAAGTCTTTGTAGTCTTTTGGGGTAGTTGTCAGGGCTTTGTAGTCTTTTTGGATAGATGTTGAGTCTTTGTAGACTTTTGGGGTAGATGGTCGGTTCTTTGTAGTCTTTGGGGGAAGTGTTGGGGACTTTGTAGTCTTTGGAGGTAGATAATTGGTCTTTGTAGTCTTTTGGGGTAGAGGATCAGGTCTTTGTAGTCTTTGGGGGGTAGTTGTTGGCTCTTTGCAGTAATTTGGGGTAGATGGTACGGTATTTGTAGTCTTTTGGGGTAGATGATAGGGTCTTTGTAGTCTTTGGGGGTAGTTGTTGGGTCTTTGTAGTCCTTTTTGGACAGATGTATGGTCTTTAGTAGTCTTTTGAGATAGATGTTGGGTCTTTGTAGCATTTTGGGATAGATGTTTGGGGGTTTGAAGCCTTTGGGGTAGATGTTGTGTTTTTGTAGTCTTTTTGGGATAGATGTTGAGTAGTCTTTTGAAGTAGATGGTAAGGTCTTTGTAGTCTTTTGGGGAAGATGGTACTGTCTTTGTAGTCTTTCGGGATAGATGTTGTTGGTATGTTGTGTTTTTGTAGTCTTTTGGGATAGATACTGGGTAGTCTTTTGGAGTAAATGTCAGATCTTTGTGTTTATTGGGCTAAATATTGTGTCAATATAGTCTTTTGGGGGAAATGTCCTTGTAGTCTTTTGGGGTAGATGTTAGTCTTTGTAGTCTTTAGAGGTAGTTGTTGGGTCTTTGTGGTCTTTTGGAATAGATGATGTTGATTTTGGGGTAGATGTTGAGTCTTTGTAGCCTTTTTGAGATAGGTGCTGTGGGTTTGTAGACTTTTGGAGTAGATGGTAAGGTCTTTGTAGTCTTTTGGAATAGATGTTATTGGTATGTAGTGGTTTGGGGTAGATGTATCCTTGTAGCCTTTTGGGATATCTACTGTGTAGTCTTTTGGAGTAGATGTTGAATCTTTGTAGTTATTGAGAGAAATGTTGTGTCTATATATAGTATTTTGGGAGAAATGTTGAGTAGTCTTTTGGAGTAGATCCAGGGTTTTTGAAGTCTATCGGGGTAGATGTTACAGTCTTTGTAGTCTTTGGGATAGATGATGTTGAGTTGTAGTCTTTTGGGGTAGATGTTGAGTCTTTGTAGCCTTTTGGGATACTTGTTGGGGGTTTGTAGCCTCTTGGGGTAGATGTTGCAGCCTTGTAGTGTTTTGGAATAGATACTGGGTAGTCTTTTGGAGTAGATGTCGGGTCTTAGTAGTAATTGAGATAAATGCTGTGTCTATATAGTATTTTGGGAGAAATGTTGAGTAGTCTTTTGGAGTAGATCCAGGGTTTTTGTAGTCTTTTGGGGTAGATGTTACAGTCTTTGTAGTCTTTGGGGGTAGTTGTTGGGTCTTTGGGATAGATGATGTTGAGTTGTTGTCTTTTGGGATAGGTGTTGGGGGTTTGTAGCCTCTTGGGGTAGATGTTGTAGCCTTGTAGTGTTTTGGAATAGATACTGGGTAGTAGGGCTGGCAAAAAAAAATTGATTTAAAATCTGAATCGAGTTGCAAGGGCAAATCGATTCAGATTTTGACCGAATCGATTTTTTTGAAATTTTTTTTCATTGGACCGGTGCTCCGCGGACTAGGCCAGAGCCGCGGCCTCGCCTTAAAAAATCCTGCCTGCAGCTCGCCGCTATCCTGGGAAAAGGCCGCGAGGCCGGACGCCGCAGACTAGGCCGAAGCCGCGGCCTTTCTCCAGGATAGCGGCAAGCTGCAGGCAGGATTTTTTAGGCGAGGCTGCGGCTTCGGCCTAGTCCGCGGCCTTTTCCCAGGATCGCGGCGGACTAGGCCGAAGCCGCGGCCTCGCCTAAAAACTCCTGCCGGTGCGGTGTCCATCAGGAAAAAAAACTCTATTCGAATCGTGAATCGTTTTTTTTTTTTTTTTTAAATCGCAGATTTTTTTTTTGGCCAAAATCGCCCAGCCCTACTGGGTAGTCTGTTGGAGTAGATGTCGGGTCTTTGTAGTTATTGAGATGGATGCCGTGTCTATGTAGCCTTTTGGGACAGATGTTGGGTAATCTTTTGGAGTATATGTAGGATCTTTGTAGTTATTAGGGTAGGTTTCATGTCTTTGTAGTCTTTTGGGATAAATGTTGGGTAGTCTTTTGGAGTATATGTCAAATCTTTGCAGGCTTTTGGGGTAGATTTAGGGTCTTTGTAGCCTTTTAGGGTAAATTTAAAGTGTTTGAAAACCTTTCTGGGAAAATGAGGGGTCTCTGTAGACTCTCTTTTTTTGGCATTGTTGGGGTTTAATTGCCTTTCTGTGTATATTTATGGTCTTTGTAGACCATTTTGGGGCAGACTCTCCTCCTGAGGAATCTTTTCAGGACGAGAACTGTGGATAGTTAACAAACTTTTACCTTTTACAAAAACAAATTCATAGCATTAATACAAGAAGTGAACCTGTACATTCCTTATAGAAGGTTTATTTTATTGCAAGCTACATACATACATGTTAAAATAAAATGCCACCGTAGATTTTTATTAGACTCTGGTGTTGTGTGAGCATGGCTTAATGTAAAAGCCCAACTGTTCCCTTATGAACTGCTTCTACTCTGGGGTTGCTGCGAGCTGCACTGCGCACAATCACCACTTTGATATAATATCTCTGTTAAAGTATTACCAATAAATCTGTTCTATCCAGGTATCTTGGTGGGGCCTTAGGTACTGTTACAAAGATACACCAAAAAATGTAAGCTAATATTTTTCAAGCCATTATCCTAAGAAAAAAATAATAATTTTTCACTAAATAACAGAAGTGTTAGCGCCTGCTAGCAGAAGGCAGGGAACGAGTTAATCACAGCATACTTGGGCTCTTAAGGGTTGTTCTTCCCTAGCGGCTTGGCTGAATGTCTAGCATTGATTAAATTAGGAAGGGGCTGCGTCTACTTATAGTGTCCTGCTGAGAGACTAATGGCTGTGTGACTCTTTTTAAATTTATATGATCCAGAGCAAAGTCCTTCAACTCTCTTTGCTGATGTCAACTTTTCTGGTTCCAGTTACAAAATCTGACCACTGGGGGGGTGGGCACCCTGTATGGTGAGCCCCTGTAAGCGAACTAACTCCAATTATAAATGATTTGTTTTTCTTTTTAAAGGCCCTTAACTCAACTCAGCCAGTGTATTGACTAGAATTTTGTCTTTCTAATGAGCTACCACACACCAGCTGAATCAGGCTTTCAGTGGGTGTGACTGCTCAGCAAGCTAAAAAAAAAAGTGGTGGCAGTGGTTGGCGTGGGCCAGTGGGGCACACTATACAGGAGATCTGAAAATATTCAGCTGAAGTTGTGTAAATCGCCATAGAAGCCGAGCTTGCCCCATCTCATTCTTTCTCCTAAGCTTTCCTACTGGTTTATGAGCATGATGGGTGGACTCTTTGGCCAATAGGGAGCCTTGAGAAGCAAAAGGGGGCAAGACCAAGGTTGACTTTTCAAGTCCATATAACATTGGCTGTTTGTATCTCTGAACTCCCACTGCACTACCCCTAACTAAGTGCACTACCCCTAGCTATGTCACGGGACATCAGACCAGAAAGCGTGACTGTCCCAGCAGATCCGGGACAGTTTCCAAGTGTTTACACCCTCCGGACCACCCCTAAGTAATTCAGTTAAGGGCAGTGCAGTGGAAGTATAATGAAATCTATATTCTACTGTAGCATTTGGGGGTAGGTGTTAGTACAGGGAAACTGCAGATGTAATTTCCCTGATTCTGGGACAAATCCTGGGACAGAGGCATCACGGGACATCAAACCAGAAAGCGTGACTCTCCCGGCAGATCCTGGACAGTTTGCAAGTGTTAACAGCCTCCAGACCACCCCTAACTAATTCAGTTAAGGGCGGTGCAGTGGAAATATAATGTAATCTCTATTCTACTGTAGCATTTGGGGGTAGGTGCTAGTACATGGAAACTAAGGGTGTCCGTTCCCTGATTCTGGGACAAATTCCGGGACAGAGGCATCATGGGACATCAGACCAAAAAGTGTGACTGTCCCGGCAGATCCGGGACAGTTTGCAAGTGTTTACTCATTCTGGACCATCCTCAACTAAGTAATTTAGTTAAGGACGGGGCAGTGGAAGTATAATGTAATCTCTTTTCTACTGTAGCATTTGGGGGTAAGTGCTAGTACATGAAAACTGAAGGTGTCCGTTCCCTGATTCTGGGACAAATTCCGAGACAGGCATCACGGGACATCAGACCAGAATGTGTGACTCTCCCGGCAGATCCAGGACCGTTTGCAAGTGTTTACTCATTCTGGACCATCCTGAACGAAGTAATTTAGTGAAGGGAAGTATGATGTAATCTGTTTTCTACTGTAGCATTTGGGGGTAGGTGATAGTACATGGAAACTACAGGTGTCAGTTCCCTGGTCCTGGAACAAAGGCATCACGGGACATTAGACCAGAAAGCGTGACCGTCCCAGCAGATCCGGGACAGTTTGCAAGTGTTAACAGCCTCCAGACCACCCCTAGCTAAGTAATTCAGTTAAGGGCGGTGCAGTGGAAATATAATGTAATCTCTATTCTACTGTAGCATTTGGGGGTAGGTGCTAGTACATGGAAACTACAGGTGTTGGTTCCCTGGTCCTGGAACAAAGGCATCATGGGACATCAGACCAGAAAGCGTGACTGTCCCGGCAGATTCGGGACAGTTTGCAAGTGTTAACAGCCTCCGGACCACCCCTAACTAAGTAATTCAGTTAAGGGCGGTGCAGTGGAAGTATAATGTAATCTCTATTCTACTGTAGCATTTTGGGGGTAGGTGCTAGTACAGGGAAACTGAAGGTGTCCGTTCCCTGATTCTGGGTCAAATTCCGGGACAGAGGCATCACGGGACATCAGACCAGAAAGCGTGACTGTCCCAGCAGATCTGGGACAGTTTGCAAGTGTTTACTCATTCTGGACCATCCTCAACTAAGTAATTTAGTGAAGGGAAGTATGATGTAATCTGTTTTCTACTGTAGCATTTGAGGGTAGGTGATAGTACATGGAAACTACAGGTGTCAGTTCCCTGGTCCTGGAACAAAGGCATCACGGTCACGGGACATTAGACCAGAAAGCGTGACCGTCCCAGCAGATCCGGGACAGTTTGCAAGTGTGTGAATCTGATAACGGTGTTCACTGAACACAACCTCTGCTTGTGCATTTATTCAACGTGAGCTCCATTGTTGGAACTGCCCAGCTTTTGTGAGTCGCAGTGGAGCATTCTAATAATAGATCCAGGAATTATTTTGTGAATTTTCAGGACGTGAAGCGGAGGGAGCGGGGTGATGATACGGCGGAGGGGGGGGGCGATGCGCAAGGATGGAGATGGATAGACAGCACTTTGGGGATTTGATGGGTCAGCAGGGAACCCTCGCTGCGGCTCTTCTCTCGTTCATCGTCATGTGAGAAGACATTGAGTCAGCACATGAACACCTCACTGCACCCGACAAGAGCCGCAGGAAAGCCATCCATTAACTGAACCGTTAACGGCCGGCGCTGAAGCCAGCAGCACACTCTACCTATCAACCTCAATTTGGGAGATGGCTGGAATCGGAGTTTCTATCTGCAATGAAAGGGAACTGATGTTTAAAGAGTCACTCCACCCAAGCCTTATATTTCAGAATTTAGAGGAGACAGACTCTCATATTTATATGCAACTCTAATAGGTCTCTGTGCTTGTTTTTGCAGCTCTGTACCACTGCAGTGCATAGATTCCAGCTTTCCCCGGTTTTCCAGGACAGAGCGGCATCTTGGACCTCAGTCTTGCCAATGCTGTGTCCTGGGCCATGTCCTGGGATCTCATCATCTCGTCATTGTCCTTATTTGAGTTACTGTGCATGCAATTAGGTGGGCATGCATATTTAGAGGCGTGGTTTGGGCAAGCAAATCCAGTAAGTGAACAGGGTCTGGGTGAGACCGGCCAATCACTGTTTGGGCTTAGGTGAAGTGTGGGTGGGGTTAACTGCGTCAAGGTGACCAGGGCTGAAATGTTGGTCAGTATGGCAGTGAGGAGCCTGAGGGGCTCCTGCTCTTTCTGCAGGAATTAAAAAATTGGAAAGCTGTGGGAATATCCCATTACCCTGTTGCAACAAGAGAAGTGAGACTCTCAAGGTAGGTGGGGGATAAGGATAAAGGAGCATACCATCTGTGCTCCAAGATACAAAAAGGCAGTGAGTAACTTATAACTGAAATACCCATTTTAGATTGAGTGACCCTTTTAATAAGGGAATGAGGATACTCAAAGTGCAGATGCTCATAACAACCAAATCCAATAAGATACACACCTGGCGTTGGGTGGGATCCTTAAACAAGGTCTATTAGGAACCCCACAGAACCTGAGGTTCACGGTGGGCTCCCAACCTCTAAGGCCCACAGCGGGCTCTCCCCACCTCTGAGGCCCACGGCGGGCTCTCCCCACCTCTGAGGCCCACGGCGGGCTCTCCCCACCTCTGAGGCCCACGGCGGGCTCCCCCCACCTCTGAGGCCCACGGCGGGCTCCCCCCACCTCTGAGGCCCACGGCGGGCTCCCCCCACCTCTGTGGTCCACGGTGGACTCCCCACGCTTCTGAGGACCTACAGAATAGGTACTTTACTTGAGGCTTCCCAGAGTCACTTTTGTCTACACTCCCCTCCCACACAATGGTATTCACAAATACATGGTATGGGCTGTTTGCAAGAAGGGGTGGAGCTAAGTGTGTGGTGGAGTTATAGGCGGATGGGATCTGTATGATCAAAAGGTCCAAAAATCACTTCATCGTGTAGAAGAGTTCGTGATTTCTAAACATTTACATCCTGACAGGAAGTTTTATTACCTCCTTTATCTCTCCTCCATCTCACTAAATAAAATTTATTGGAAGGACCAATTACATTTCAGCATCACTAAAGCAATTTAGAAGTTATTATGGGTTGGATGGGGGAGGAAATAACAGGAACGAGTCCTGAGATATTATCAGGGTAAGTGATAAGTCTGTTTCTCTCTCTCTCTGATAAGATCTATTGGCAGGACCAATACATTTTAGCTTTGGCAAAGCAATTAAAGAGCTATTATGGGTTGGATGGTGGTGGTGGAAGGAGGATGGGAGGAAAAACTCCTGGGACATTTATAAGGGATAAAGGAATAAAATCAAAGGGGGATTCTGGTCCAGGTATGGGCTTTATTAAATCTCTCTCGTGCTCTCTCTGTCTCATTTACGCTCTCTCTCCCTCTCTCTCTTGCCCCCCGTTCTCTCTCGTTCTCTCTCTCTCTCCCCTCTCTCTCGTTCTCTCTCCCCCTCTCTCTCCCCCTCTCTCTCCCCCTCTCTCTCCCCCTCTCTCCCCCTCTCTCTCCCCCTCTCTCTCTCTCTCCCCCCTCTCTCCCCCCCCTCTCCCCCCCTCCCCCCCTCTCTCCCCCCTCTCTCCCCCCTCTCTCCCCTCTCTCTCTCCCCTCTCTCTCTCTCCCCTCTCTCTCTCTCCCCCCTCTCTCTCTCCCCTCTCTCTCTCCGTTCTCTCTCTCCGTTCTCTCTCTCCGTTCTCTCTCTCCGTTCTCTCTCTCCGTTCTCTCTCTCTCTCTCCGTTCTCTCTCTCTCTCTCCGTTCTCTCTCTCTCTCTCCGTTCTCTCTCTCCGTTGTCTCTCATTCTCTCTCTCGTTCTCTCTTGTGCTCTCTCTCTCTTGTGCTCTCTCTCTCTCTTGTGCGCTCTCTCTCTCTTGTGCGCTCTCTCTCTCTCGTGCTCTCTCTCTCGTGCTCTCTCTCTCTCTCTCTCGTTCTCTCTCTCTCTCGTTCTCTCTCTCTCGTTCTCTCTCTCTCGTTCTCTCTCTCTCTCGTTCTCTCTCTCTCTCGTTCTCTCTCTCTCTCTCTCGTTCTCTCTCTCTCTCTCTCGTTCTCTCTCTCTCGTTCTCTCTCGTTCTCTCTCTCTCGTTCTCTCTCTCTCTAGTCTCTCTCTCATTCTCGTTCTCTCGTTCTCGTTCTCGTTCTCGTTCTCGTTCTCTCGTTCTCGTTCTCGTTCTCATTCTCGTTCTCTCGTTCTCGTTCTCTCTCTCTCTCTCGTTTTCTCTCGCTCTCGTTTTCTCTCTCTCGTTTTCTCTCTCGTTCTCTCTCTAATGCTCTCTCTAATTCTCTCTCTCATTCTCTCGTTCTATCTTGCACGCTCTCTCTCGCGCTCTCTCTCGTTCTCTCTCGCGCGCGCTCTCTCTCGCGCACTCTCTCTCGTTCTATCTCGCGCGCTCTCTCTCGCGCGCTCTCTCTCGCGCGCTCTCTCTCGCGCGCTCTCTCTCGCGCGCTCTCTCTCGTTCTCGCTCTCTCTCGTTCTCGCTCTCTCTCGTTCTCGCTCTCTCTCGCGCGCTCTCTCTCGTTCTCGTTCTCGCTCTCGCTCTCTCGTTCTCGCTCGCTCTCTCGCTCTCGCTCTCTCTCTCGCTCTCTCTCTCGCTCGCTCTCGCTCTCGCTCTCTCTCTCGCTCTCGCTCTCTCTCTCGCTCTCGCTCTCTCTCTCGCTCTCGCTCTCTCGCTCGCTCTCGCTCTCTCTCTCGCTCTCGCTCTCTCTCTCGCTCTCGCTCGCGCGCTCTCTCTCGTTCTCGCTCTCTCTCTCGTTCTCGCTCTCGCTCTCTCGTTCTCGCTCTCTCGCTCTCGTTCTCGCTCTCTCGCTCTCGCTCTCTCTCTCGCTCTCGCTCTCGCTCGCTCTCGCTCTCTCTCTCGCTCTCGCGCTCTCGCTCTCGCTCTCTCTCGCTCTCGCTCTCTCTCGTGCTCGCTCGCTCTCTCTCGTGCTCGCTCGCTCTCTCTCGTTCTCGCTCTCTCTCGTTCTCGCTCTCTCTCGTTCTCGCTCTCTCTCGTTCTCGCTCTCTCTCGTTCTCGCTCTCTCTCGTTCTCGCTCTCTCTCGTTCTCGCTCTCTCTCGTTCTCGCTCTCTCTCGTTCTCGCTCTCTCTCTCTCTCGTTCTCGCTCTCTCTCTCTCGTTCTCTCTCTCTCTCTCTCTCTCGCTCTCGCTCGCGCGCTCTCTCTCGTTCTCGCTCTCTCTCTCGTTCTCGCTCTCGCTCTCTCGTTCTCGCTCTCTCGCTCTCGTTCTCGCTCTCTCGCTCTCGCTCTCTCTCTCGCTCTCGCTCTCGCTCGCTCTCGCTCTCTCTCTCGCTCTCGCTCTCTCTCTCGCTCTCGCGCTCTCGCTCTCGCTCTCTCTCGTTCTCGCTCGTTCTCGCTCGCTCTCGCTCTCTCTCGCTCTCGCTCGCTCTCGCTCTCTCTCGTGCTCGCTCGCTCTCTCTCGTGCTCGCTCGCTCTCTCTCGTTCTCGCTCGCTCTCTCTCGTTCTCGCTCTCTCTCGTTCTCGCTCTCTCTCGTTCTCGCTCTCTCTCGTTCTCGCTCTCTCTCGTTCTCGCTCTCTCTCGTTCTCGCTCTCTCTCGTTCTCGCTCTCTCTCGTTCTCGCTCTCTCTCGTTCTCGCTCTCTCTCGTTCTCGCTCTCTCTCGTTCTCGCTCTCTCTCGCTCTCGTTCTCTCTCGCTCTCTCTCTCTCGTTCTCTCTCTCTCTCTCGTTCTCGCTCTCTCTCTCGTTCTCGCTCTCTCTCTCGTTCTCGCTCTCTCTCTCGTTCTCGCTCGCTCTCTCGTGCTCGCTCGCTCTCTCGTGCTCGCTCGCTCTCTCTCGTGCTCGCTCGCTCTCTCGTGCTCGCTCGCTCTCTCGTGCTCGCTCGCTCTCTCTCGTGCTCGCTCGCTCTCTCTCGTGCTCGCTCGCTCTCTCTCGTGCTCGCTCGCTCGCTCGCTCTCGTTCTCGCTCTCTCTCTCGTTCTCGCTCGCTCTCGTTCTCGCTCTCGTTCTCGCTCTCTCTCTCTCTCTCGTTCTCGCTCTCTCTCTCGTTCTCGCTCTCTCTCTCGTTCTCGCTCGCTCTCGTTCTCGCTCTCTCTCGTTCTCTCTCTATCGCTCTCGTTCTCTCGCTCTCTCGTTCTCTCGCTCTCTCGTTCTCTCGCTCTCTCGCTCTCTCGCTCTCTCGCTCTCTCGCTCTCTCGCTCTCTCGTTCTCTCGTTCTCTCTCGTTCTCTCGTTCGCTCGCTCTCTCGTGCTCGCTCTCTCGTTCTCGCTCGCTCTCTCGTTCTCTCGTTCTCGCTCGCTCTCTCGTTCTCTCGTTCTCGCTCGCTCTCTCGTTCTCTCGTTCTCGCTCGCTCTCTCGTTCTCTCGTTCTCGCTCGCTCTCTCTCTCTCTCGTTCTCGCTCGCTCTCGTTCTCGCTCTCGCTCTCTCGCTCTCGTTCTCGCTCTCTCTCCCCTCATTATCAGAGTCATTGTAATTCATTAATCTGTAATTAATCTCCTATTATTTCATACGTATCGATGACTTCTGTCTTTGGCTCCATTTTATGCGGCACGATTTGATGAAGAGATCTTTATGCCAATAATTAGCGCTCTCCATTGGTCGTCCCTTTAATTGGTTGTCCTAGATTTGTATCCCTTTTATCTGGGATTGTTACATTGTTAATCTTAACATTTATGAGCTCAGAATAGGACAAGCGGGAGAGCCCCAGAGGTTGGCCTTTTTTTAGGATGTGACTGACAGACATCCCATAAATCCTTCACTTCCAATCGGTTCTTCGGAGTGATTGAACTGACGCGGCACACTTGACCAGCGCTGTCCGCCTCCGGTCTATCTCTGATGTGTGTCTGATCTGATCTTAAGGTGGATTGATGCTCCATAATGAAGTATTGGGTGGTAGGCAGCGGAGCAGTGTGTGTGACCTTGTGGATGGAAGTGAAGGTTAGTCCGGAATATAAATGCTTTTCTTATAAATGAATAAATAAAAAGCCGCGTCTGATGACTAGGGATGAGCTTCGTGTTCGAGTCGAACATACGTTCGACTCGAACATCGGCTGTTCGATCGTTCGACGAAGATCGAACGATTTGGGCCGTTCGCGCCAAATTCGAGTGACGCGAACGGCCCACAATGCACTACGCCATCGCAGTGTCATCCAGGCGCTGTGATTGGCCAAGCATGCACTGTGACCCCGCATGCTTGGCCAATCACAGCGCCGGCAGCGAGGAGAGCAATGATTGGCCACAGGCAGGATGCCTGTGGCCAATTATTGCTGAGGGTGTTTAGTACACGCCCCACACTATAAAAGGCCGCCAGCACGGCGGCCTAGTGTAGTGTGTTCCGGAGCAGGGATAGAGCAGCATAGGCAGGGACAGTGACTGTTATTTCTTTCTTGCTTAACCTGGATTCCTTTAGTTTAGGGAAAGAGAAGGATAGGTAGGGAGAGTGTCAGTGTGTTTTGTGCTTGTGCTATAGTGTGCTTAAAAAAAACATTTATTCTAGGGACAGAAAACTGTAGGTAGGGACAGTGTCAGTTTCTTTCACTCTGCAAGTCCTTGTTTCCAGGGACCTGGAAGGACAGTGAGTGAATTGTCCTTGTGCTATATTGTGCTTAAAAAAACATTTATTCTAGGGACAGAAAACTGTAGGTAGGGAGAGTGTCAGTTTATTTCACTCTGCAAGTCCTTGTTTCCAGGGACCTGTAAGGACAGTGAGTGAATTGTCCTTGTGCTATATTGTGATTAAAAAAAACATTTTTTCTAGGGACAGAAAACTGTAGGTAGGGAGAGTGTTTTTTTTCTTTCACTCTGCAAGTCCTTGTTTCCAGGGACCTGGAAGGACAGTGAGTGAATTCTCCTTGTGCTATATTGTGCTTAAAAAAAACATTTATTCTAGGGACAGAAAACTGTAGGTAGGGAGAGTGTCAGTTTATTTCACTCTGCAAGTCCTTGTTTCCAGGGACCTGTAAGGACAGTGAGTGAATTGTCCTTGTGCTTAAAAAAACATTTATTCTAGGGACAGAAAACTGTAGGTAGGGAGAGTGTCAGTTTATTTCACTCTGCAAGTCCTTGTTTCCAGGGACCTGTAAGGACAGTGAGTGAATTGTCCTTGTGCTATATTGTGATTAAAAAAAACATTTTTTCTAGGGACAGAAAACTGTAGGTAGGGAGAGTGTTTTTTTTCTTTCACTCTGCAAGTCCTTGTTTCCAGGGACCTGTAAGGACAGTGAGTGAATTGTCCTTGTGCTATATTGTGCTTAAAAAAAACATTTATTCTAGGGACAGAAAACTGTAGGTAGGGAGAGTGTCAGTTTATTTCACTCTGCAAGTCCTTGTTTCCAGGGACCTGTAAGGACAGTGAGTGAATTGTCCTTGTGCTATATTGTGATTAAAAAAAACATTTATTCTAGGGACAGAAAACTGTAGGTAGGGAGAGTGTTTTTTTTCTTTCACTCTGCAAGTCCTTGTTTCCAGGGACCTGTAAGGACAGTGAGTGAATTGTCCTTGTGCTATATTGTGATTAAAAAAAACATTTTTTCTAGGGACAGAAAACTGTAGGTAGGGAGAGTGTTTTTTTTCTTTCACTCTGCAAGTCCTTGTTTCCAGGGACCTGTAAGGACAGTGAGTGAATTGTTCTTGTGCTATATTGTGATTAAAAAAAACATTTTTTCTAGGGACAGAAAACTGTAGGTAGGGAGAGTGTTTTTTTTCTTTCACTCTGCAAGTCCTTGTTTCCAGGGACCTGTAAGGACAGTGAGTGAATTGTCCTTGTGCTATATTGTGCTTAAAAAAAACATTTATTCTAGGGACAGAAAACTGTAGGTAGGGAGAGTGTCAGTTTATTTCACTCTGCAAGTCCTTGTTTCCAGGGACCTGTAAGGACAGTGAGTGAATTGTCCTTGTGCTATATTGTGATTAAAAAAAAACATTTTTTCTAGGGACAGAAAACTGTAGGTAGGGAGAGTGTCAGTTTATTTCACTCTGCAAGTCCTTGTTTCCAGGGACCTGTAAGGACAGTGAGTGAATTGTCCTTGTGCTATATTGTGATTAAAAAAAACATTTATTCTAGGGACAGAAAACTGTAGGTAGGGAGAGTGTTTTTTTTTCTTTCACTCTGCAAGTCCTTGTTTCCAGGGACCTGTAAGGACAGTGAGTGAATTGTCCTTGTGCTATATTGTGATTAAAAAAAACATTTTTTCTAGGGACAGAAAACTGTAGGTAGGGAGAGTGTCAGTTTATTTCACTCTGCAAGTCCTTGTTTCCAGGGACCTGTAAGGACAGTGAGTGAATTGTCCTTGTGCTATATTGTGATTAAAAAAAACATTTTTTCTAGGGACAGAAAACTGTAGGTAGGGAGAGTGTTTTTTTTCTTTCACTCTGCAAGTCCTTGTTTCCAGGGACCTGTAAGGACAGTGAGTGAATTGTTCTTGTGCTATATTGTGATTAAAAAAAACATTTTTTCTAGGGACAGAAAACTGTAGGTAGGGAGAGTGTTTTTTTTCTTTCACTCTGCAAGTCCTTGTTTCCAGGGACCTGTAAGGACAGTGAGTGAATTGTCCTTGTGCTATATTGTGCTTAAAAAAAACATTTATTCTAGGGACAGAAAACTGTAGGTAGGGAGAGTGTCAGTTTATTTCACTCTGCAAGTCCTTGTTTCCAGGGACCTGTAAGGACAGTGAGTGAATTGTCCTTGTGCTATATTGTGCTTAAAAAAAATATTTTTTCTAGGGACAGAAAACTGTAGGTAGGGAGAGTGTCAGTTTCTTTCACTGTGAAAGTCCTTGTTTCAAGGGACAGAGAAGGACACCTGAAGGTAGCCCTTATTGCTTTTTTCCCATCTCCCTGCAGGCCATCTATTAGAATGTCTGGAAGGCAAACAAGGAGAGGCAGACAGTCAGGAGGCAATAAAAGAGGGCAAGCAGGCTCTGTGTCTGGGGGCAACAGTGCTGGTCGTGGACGCGGTGCATTGTCATCAGCACATGGCCATGGGACACGCTTGTCCTTCTTTTCGGCAGCTGGACATGTTGAGCCACATCATGCCGAAGACTTGGTAGAGTGGATGACCAAGCCCTCCTCCTCCTCCTCATCCTCTCTCACCCAGGCTCAGGGTACTGGAAAAGCAGCTGCCAAAGCGTCGTCTTCCCTGGTATCAATGTCAGACAAATCATCAGTCACTCCTTCCCTAGACCCACCATGTCCTCCTCCTGAGGAGTCCCCCGAACTGTTTCAGCACAGTGTTGGGTACATGCTCCAGGAGGATGCCCAGCGTTTCGAAGGGTCTGATGATGAAACCCAGCTAGAGGAAGGCAGTAGCGTGAGAGCAGACAGAGGGGATGCTCAAGAAGGACACCAATCTGGCAGTCATGTTCCAGCAGCTGCAGCATACTGCCAGATTGGCTCCAGTGATGAGGAGGGAGGGGATGATGAGGTCACTGACTCCACGTGGGTGCCTAATAGGAGAGAGGAGGAGGAGGAGGATGAGGAGGAGGCACATCTCCAACGAGGCAGGATGCCCTTTGGTGGCCAGCGTAAGGGCAGTACACCGACGGAATCACACCGCAGAGCTCCGCCTGTGCAGGGCGCTGCCTCTGCCCGTCATTCAAAAAGTTCTTTGGTGTGGGCCTTTTTTGAGGCTAGTGCATCAGATCGCACAGCTGCTGTTTGCAACATATGTCTCAAGCGTATATCGCGTGGCCAAAACATCAGCCGCTTGGGTACCACATGCCTGACCAGACATATGTTGACCTGCCATGCAGCTCGTTGGCAAGCCTACCTCAAAGACCCACACCAAAGAACAAAGCGGACCTCTCCTTGCACCGCATCAGCTGGGATCTCCAACCCCACTATAACTTCAGTCCTCTCTGAAACATGCACTGAGAGGAATGAAGGTGTAGAATTAGGTGTGTCACAGCCAAGTACTTGCGCCCACTCTGCTAGCAGTACACCGACGTCCGATTCTAGCAGGCAAATTTCCCTGCCCCAGCTGCTGGACCGTCGAAAGAAGTTCACTCCCAGCCATCCACATGCCCAGCGGTTGAATGCTAGCTTGGCTAAATTGCTAGCGCTTCAACTGCTGCCTTTTCAGTTGGTAGACTCGGCCCCCTTCTGTGAGTTTGTGCAATGTGCGGTTCCTCAGTGGCAGGTTCCCAAACGCCACTTTTTCTCACGGAAGGCTATTCCGGCTCTCTACCGGCATGTGGAAGGCAATGTCTTGGCCTCGCTGGACAGGGCGGTCAGCGGTAAGGTGCATATTACCGCTGACTCATGGTCCAGCAGGCATGGACAGGGACGTTACCTTTCTTTCACGGCCCATTGGGTCACTCTTTTGGCAGCTGGGAAGGATTCAGGACAAGGTGCAGTAGTGTTGGAGGTTGTCCCACCGCCACGCCTCCAAAATGCTACTACTGGTTGTGACACACCTCTCTCCTCCACCCCCTCCTCTTCTTCTTCCTCCATGGCCTCTTCCTGTGGTTTGTCCTATGAACCAGCGGTGCTCCGTAGCCGTTCACGGGGCTACGCAAGTACGCAGGCAAAAAGATGCCATGCCGTGCTTGCGCTGGTGTGTTTGGGGGACAGAAGCCACACTGGGGCAGAGGTCCTGTCTGCTCTGCAGGGCCAGGCCGAGAGGTGGTTGACGCCACGCCAGCTTAAGCCAGGAATGGTGGTTTGCGACAATGGCACCAACCTCCTCTCCGCCCTCCGACAGGGACAACTGACCCATGTGCCCTGTGTGGCTCACGTCCTTAACCTGGTGGTGCAGCGCTTCTTGGGCAGGTACCCGGGCTTACAGGATGTCCTGAGGCAGGCCAGGAAAGTCTGTGTGCATTTCCGCAGATCTTATAATGCCAGTGCTCGCCTGGCTGAGCTGCAAAAGGAGTTGAACCTGCCCAAGAACCGCCTTATATGTGACATGCCCACCAGGTGGAACTCAACGTTGGCCATGCTGCAGCGGCTGCACACGCAGCAGAGGGCCATCAATGAGTACCTGTGCGACTACGGCACCAGGACAGGGTCAGGGGAGCTTGGTTTTTTTTCTCCACGCCAGTGGGGCATGATCAGGGATGCATGCACTGTCTTGGCACCATTTGAGGAGGCCACGAGGATGGTGAGCAGTGACAGTGCATGCATCAGTGACACTGTACCTCTTGTCCACCTGTTGGAGCACACGCTGCGTGGAATAATGGACAGGGCACTTGAGGCAGAACAGAGGCAGGAAGAGGAGGACTTCCTTGCCTCTCAAGGCCCCCTTTACCCAGACAGTGTTCCTTCTGTCCCACCCATCGCACAGGAAGAGGAGGAGGAGGAGGAGGAGGAGGAGGAGGATTGTGTCAGCATGGAGGTGGAGGCTGGCACTCAGCATCATCAGCAGCAGTCTTTTAGGGATGATTTACAGTCCCAAGAAACCAGTGGACTTGTACGTGGCTGGGAGGAGGTGGCTGCGGATCATGTCGTCCTTAGTGACCCAGAGGACTCCGGAGCGAATGCCTCAGCAAACCTACGCTGCATGGCCTCCCTGATCCTGCAAAGTCTGCGGAAGGATCCTCGTATTCTTCGGATCAAGGAGAGGGACCATTACTGGCTGGCCACTCTCCTTGATCCACGGTACAAGGGTAAGGTTGCGGACCTTATGTTACCGTCGCAGAGGGAGCAGAGGATGAGACAACTCCGGGAGGCCTTGCAGAAAGGTCTGTGCAACGCGTTCCCAGAGACTGGGAGGTTGCAAACTCCTGGTCCTGGACAACGAGTTGCTGAGGCTTCGGCCAGTCAAAGAAGGAGCGGTGGGGAAGGTGGCCGTCTGACCGATGCGTTCAGACAATTCTTTAGTCCGCAGCCCCAAAGTATGATCGGTTCCAGCAACCATCGCCAGCGTCTGATAAACATGGTGCAGGAATATCTAGGGGCAAGGTCAGACTTGGACACCTTCCCCACCGAAAATCCTCTGGCTTACTGGGTCTTGAGGATGGATCACTGGCCAGAGCTTGCACAGTATGCAATTGAGCTACTGGCCTGTCCTGCATCCAGCGTTCTTTCGGAACGCACATTCAGTGCTGCTGGAGGATTTGTCACGGATCACAGGGTGCGCCTGTCCACCGACTCGGTTGATCGACTGACTTTCATCAAGATGAACCAGTCTTGGATCACCACCAGCTACCACACACCTGATGCTGATATAACAGACTAATTGATTTTAACATGTCACATCCCTTCAAGACTGATGCTGATGCTGAGTGCCTGTGCTGTTATGTTGACTGGCTATCCTCCTCCTCCGAGTCCTCAATGATACGATTGATGATGATAGCTTGTAAGATCATTTTTGTTTATGGGTGCCGCCACCAGTGCCTAACGCCCAATTTTTCAGCCCCTGTTTAACAGGGGCGTGTAATTACAATTTTTGAAGCAATACTTTGCAACAGGGCTCATTGCTGTGCTCCAAGTACAGTATCTGTGAGGAGTTGCAGTGTTGTGCCACCAGTGCCTAAGGCCCAATTTTTCAGCCCCTGTTTAACAGGGGCGTGTCATTACAATTTTTGAAGCAATACTTTGCAACAGGGCTCATTGCTGTGCTCCAAGTACAGTATCTGTGAGGGGTTGCAGTGTTGTGCCACCAGTGCCTAAGGCCCAATTTTTCAGCCCCTGTTCAACAGGGGCATGTAATTACAATTCTTGATCTAATAATTCACAGCAGGGCCCATTGCTGCACCCACCAAGAGTAACTGTCAGGGCTTACAGTGTTGTGGCACCAGCACCCCCATCAAAGGCCCAATTTTTACTACCACTGTTCAACAATTATATGTAATTAAAATTCCTGATATAATAGTTGACAGCAGGGCGTTCCAGCACCAACCAAGAGTAACTGTGAGTGCTTACAGTGTTGTGCCAACACCAACAACTAAGGGGCCTATTTCTGCAGAGTATATACGGCAGGTCCCTACTTTCAAACATACAACTTACAAACGACTCCTACTTGCAAACGCAAGAAGACAACAGGAAGTGAGAGGAAATCTACCACTAGGAAGGAAAATTCTCTCCTGTAAGAATAAATATGGGAGAAAGGTGTCTCCTCTGTACTGATGCTTTATCAGCAATCCTTGTTTCAAGAAAAACACCACATTTCAAAAACAGTTGTCATTGGGACGGAAAGTGAGGTGAAATGTTCTGAACAGGGGCACAGACAGCAAAACAAATGTTACAGGGGTGATAACCCTTACCTATGTTTTCCAAAAAGTTTAAAAATAGATTTTTGGGCTGGAGCTACACTTCAACAATGTACCTGTTCAAAATTACAAACAGACTCTACATAAGAACAAACCTACAGTCCCTGTCTTGTATGCACCGCCTGTATAGGGCTGTTCAGAGTATATAGGGCCTTTTTTATTTTATGTGCGGGGTTCCCCTTAATATCCATACAAGACCCAAAGGGGCTGGTAATGGGCTGGGGTAGGGGGGGGGGGTCATGGGGTAGCTATGCCATTTTTCTTAAAGAATTTCATCCATATTACCGGGACCAGACATTACATTAAAGCCGCAAGCAGTTTTAAATGGCTTTTTTTTCCTTTAGAAGTGTCATTTTGTGCAGGGACAGTTATAAACACGGGAAACACGTGGCACTTCACAGGCATACTTTAGACACCCCCCAGGTACGATATTTAAAGGAATATTTGACTTTTTTTTTTTCACTTTATGCATCATTAAAATGACTGCTCCCGAAAAACGACCGTTTTTAAAACTTCTTTTTGCATTGATACATGTCCCCTGGTGCAGAACCCGGGTTCCCAAACCCTTTTTAGGACAATAACATGCATAATAGTTGTTATAATTAGCACTTTAGAATTCGAACGTTCGCATCCATTGTATTTAATAGGGTTCTAATGTTCGTTCGAACTTTCGGTCCGTTCGCGGGTTCTGGTGCGAACCGAACCCGGGGGTGTTCGGCTCATCACTACTGATGACCGCGAATGAAAGGGGCAGACATGTTACAGATCAGCAACTCCGTCAAGTGTAAAGATTGTGAATAAACCTCAACATATGGCAGGTGATAATAGGAGGGAGGGGGATGGGAGATTGCCAGGTTACTTTCTGCTATTAGAAACAATGGAATTGCTGCAGATCTGCAGTTAGTTTCCTTGTAGACATGTGCAGTATAACCAGTTGAACCTTAGCGCCACCTCGTGGTGGCCCTTAAAGTCGACTTAAATGCCCGGGAGGAGGCGTGACTTCTGTATCATGTGACCGATGTGATTGGCTTTCACAGAGTTCACATGATTGCTAGCTCCCGGACGGAAGCCTTACACAGGGCCGCCATCAGGAATTTTGGGGCCCCTTATACAGCTTCAGGCATGGGCCCCCTGAAGCAGAGAACTGGGGGGGTGGTGCTGCCGCCGCTAATTGAGAGCCGGGGGGGGCTGCCGCTAGTTGAGAAGCAGGGGGGGTGTGGCAAATTGAGAAGCGGGGGGTGCTGCCGTATATCCTCCCCCAAAATTAAGGTCGGGGGGGCTTTGGGTGCTGACGAACAAAAAAAAAATAAGGGGGGTTGCCATCTGGGCCCCTTACAAGAAAAAAAAAGGGGGTTTGCCATCCAGGCCCCTGTGGACTGGAGGGCCCCTAGGGACATCCGGGCCCCTTACAAGAAAAAAACGGGGGTTGCCATCTGGGCCCCTTACAAAAAAAAGGGGGGTTGCCATCCGGGCCCCTGGGGACTGGAGGGCCCCTAGGGACCTCCGGGCCCCTTACAAGAAAAAAAAAGGGGGGTTGCCATCCGGGCCCCTGGGGATCTCTGGGCCCCTTACATGTGTACTGCCTGTACCCCACTGATGGCGGCCCTGGCCTTACATGAGAGATGTCAGTGACTGCGCTCTTAGGACACAACCTGTGCTTCACCCCCAGCCTGTGATTGGACAGTGAAAGATGTAGCAGCAGACTGTTGAGCTTTCTCCTCCTATCAGTATGTTCCATGTTCGCACAGGAGCACTGAAGCACAACTGATTGGCTCCTTGTGCTGCTTCTCTCTCTCCTAGTTTGAGTTCTGTAACTCCTGGTCGCCGCCGGGCCAATTAGAAAACACAGCGCGCTTTGTGCATGCGCGGTAGGGAACTGGCTGGGAAAGTGAAAGGCTTCCCTGCCAGGTTCCCTTACCAGGAATGGTGGCGGCTGCACCAGATAGCCTATCCGAAGATCGACTGGGGTGTAGGGCGCCCACGTGTCCCGGATTGCCCGGGACTGTCCCGCAATTGACATGTCTGTCCTGGGTCCCGGGCACCCTCATTCCGGGACAATACAATGTCCCGGAATGAAATGGAGGACACAGCCACCCCCCACTAACTAGTAACATTTCCGAAACTGGTTGCTAGGGCTGGCGCTGCCTGGCGTCTTGCAACCAGTGACAATTTACTCTCAGACAGTGAGACCGGGAGCGAGGCCTGCGCCTAGTGCAGCACTGCTGTCCCCACCCACCTCGGCACCTCCTCCTTCTCCAGCACCCAGCAGGAAGCAGCAGGGAACTGGTGTGATCTTCACTCTCCAGATAGTGACGTCACTCCTTTCCTTCAGTGCACGTGGCTCATGCAGAGGGAGTGACAGCAGCACTGCATCTGGTGGCAGGCTATGGGTGGCAAGTGGCACATTCACCTGACAAATAACCCACCGCCAAATTCCCCATCAACCCCGAGACTACATTTCCCCCCGCCCCCATCTTTTTTTTGGGGAAGGTGAGAGGGGGTGTGCCCCTGAATGGCAATTTGGAAATGTGGCCACACTACTGGGCTGCCGACATCACGGGCTCCCTGGATAGGTAAGTGTGCATATATAAAGTCAGCAGCTGCAGTATTTGTAGCTGCTGACTTTTCATTTTTGCTGGGGGGGGGGGGGCTGGACCACCTCTTTAACCACTTGAGACCCGCGCTATAGACAAAAGACGTCTGCAGCGCGGCTCTCAAGTGCTGAGTGGACGTCCCTGGACGTCCTGCGCGCCGCCGAGGGCGCGCAGCGGCGAACAGCTGTGCCCACGTGTTGCCGATGCGCGTGCCTGGCGCCCGCGATGTCCGCCAGGTACACGCGATCGGCTGTTACAGAGGCAGGACGTGGATCTCTGTGTGTAAACACAGAGATCCACGTCCTGTCAGGGAGAGAGGAGACCGATGCTGTGTCCCTTGTACATAGGGACACCGATCGGTCTCCTCCCCCAGTCAGTCCCCTCCCCACACAGTAAGAATCACTAATAGGGAACATATTTAACCCCTTAATCGCCCCCTAGTGTTAACCCCTTCCCTGCCAGTCACATTTATACAGTAATCAATGCATTTTTATAACACTGGTCGCTGTATAAATGTGAATGGTCCCAAAATAGTGTCAAAAGTGTTCGATCTGTCCGCCGCAATATTGCAGGCCTGACAAAAATCGCAGATTGCCGCCATTACAAGTAAAAAAAAAATATATAATAAAAATGTCATAATTCTATCCCCTATTTTGTAGGCGCTATAACTTTTACGCAAACCAATCACTATACGCTTATTGCAATTTTTTTTACCAAAAATATATAGAAGAATACGTATCGGTCTAAACTGAGAAAAAAAAAATGTAAAAAAAAAAAATTGGGATATTATTATAGCAAAAAGTAAAAAAATATTGTGTTTTTTTTCAAAATTTTCTGTCTTTTTTTTGTTTATAGCGCAAAAAATAAAAACCGCAGAGGTGATCAAATACCACCAAAAGAAATCTCTATTTGTGGGACAAAAATGATAAAAATATCATTTGGGTACAGCGTTGTATGACCGCGCAATTGTCATTCAAAGTGCGTCAGCGCTGAAAGCTGAAAATTGGTCTGGGTACGAAGGGGGTTTAAGTGCCCAGTTGTCAAGTGGTTAAGCTGCTTGTGGATGGTGCAAAATCAGCAGGTGACCATAATGTCTGGACAGACTGGGAACGAGGGAATTGCCACTCCAGGTAGATCTAATTAGTGATTATCTTCCTCTCAGGAACCATGGGTGCAGGCAATGCATACAGCAGACTGGAAAATACATTTTCTGGACAGCCGCACTCCAAACAAACGTAGCCCTTATTAGTAAAATCAGGAACAAGCACTACAAGCCACAGCAACCAGAACAGCTGACGCGTTTCACACTATACTTAATGTTTAATCATACCCACCTCGGCACCTCCTCCGGCACCCATCGCTGTGGCAAGCAGCAGGGACTGGTGTGATCTTCACTCTCCAGATAGTGACTCCACTCCTTTCCTTCAATGCACGAGGCTCATGCAGAGGGAATGTTGGCAGCACTACATCTGGTGGCAGGCTATGGGTGGCAAGCGGCACTGCATCTGGTGGCAAGTGGGGGGGGGGGCTGGACCAACTCTTTAAGCTGCTTGTGGATGGTGCAAAATCAGCAGGTGACCATAATGTCTGGACAGACTGAGAACGAGGGAATTGCCGCTCCAGGTAGATCTAATTGGTGATTATCTTCCTTGTTTAATCATACACTAAGTATAGTGTGAAACGCGTCAACGTACTGGTTGCTGTGGCTTGTAGTGCTTCTTCCTGATTTTACCAGACTGGGTCTATGAAAGTATGTCATTGCATAAAGTGGCATTTGAAACCGAACACCTGTGAAACCTCTGGTTTGGTCTAGGACCGATCTTACACAGGCCTAAGATCCCCTCCATTACATGACAGTTCTCTGGTCAGGAAATTGGTCTCTGATATGCCAAATGCTGGATCATGGTAAGAAGGGGAGAGAATTTTGCATGCGCCACCATGCCCCGAAGAACCAGGTCACCGGGCTCCTGCAGGCAAAGAGGGCAGTAGGGAGGTGCAAGGGAGGGTAGGCTATCCAGCGTACTTGTTACATTTTCCTGCATTTAATTAGAGCTTCCCACATGGACCAGACCTGAGATTTGATCTGCCATCACTCATCTTTGTTCTTTATTTAGCCAAGTGTATTGAAGGAGAAGGAGCAGCTAATCTTTCATAAATCTCGCTATGAATTAAGTCACTTGGAGGTATGGAGCAGAAAGCTATATTCCTGAATATAAGATCCAGAACAGTTGCTAGGTGACTGACCAGTAAGAGGAAAAAATATCCTCGGAGACGTCAGCTGGTTATTGGAAGCCATGCATGTCTTAATAGGAAGACTTAACCTCTAACCTGATATGCTATAGTCTTCTTCTGATCATTTCACTGCAAGATCCCAGTCATGCTGTCCATGGTTCTGCAACGCCCCATGACGGTTCCCGGACTTGGCTTTTTGGTGAGGAAGCTTTGTTGCCAAAGAGTTTGGCACCAACTGGTTGTATATTTTTGAAAAGCTATTTTATTGGCATAAACACAGTGGGCAAAATCAAAAATGCACACAGGACTGGCAAGAGAAATCATGAAGCCCCATACAGCCTACCTAACAGGGTACACTGTTGACCCAGGCCCCCAGGTTGGGAACAGGATTGACACTCCCAGACCTCATCTACAAGGGAACTCATCCTGCTTCCAAGTCAAACCCAGGCCCCCTGCTGACCCAGTCAGACCTGGTCTTGTAACCTCCCCCCCGTCTGTCTGTCATCAGTGGGTTGGGAACAGGACTACCTTTTACCAGACCTCCTCTACAAGGGAACTTATCCTGCTTCCAAGCCAAACCCCAGCCCGCTGCTTATATGATGGGGCTCTGGCCCATAAGTTCCTCTCTGCCTGTCATCAGTAGGTTGGGAACAGTACTGCCACTCCCAGACCTCATCTACACAGGGGCTCAAGCTGTTTCTAAGCCAAACCTGAGCCCCCCTGTTGACCTGATTGGATCCAGGCCTGTAAGCTGCTCTCTGCCTGTAATCAGTAGGTTGGGAAAAGAACTGCCACTCCCAGACCTCATCTACAAGGGGACTCATCCTGCTTCCAAGCCATCTCAGCCCCCCTGCTGACCTGATGTGGCCTGGCCCTGTAAGCTCCTTAATGCCTGTCATCAGTAGGTTGGGAACAGGATTACCAAACCAGACCTCGCCTACAAGGGAACTTATCCTGCTTCCAAGCCAAACCCTAGGCTTCCTAATGGGGCCTAGGCCTATAGGCTCCTTTATGCCTGTCATTGGTAGGTTGGGAACAGGACTTCCACTCTCAGACCTCATATACACAGGGGCTTAACCTGTTTCCAAGCCAAATCTGGACCCCCTTTGACCGCTAGGGTCTGGGCTTTGCCTGTCATGGTTGGGAACAGGACAGTCACTCCCAGACCTCATCTACAAGGGGTCTCATCCTGCTTCCAAGCCAAAGTCAGGCCCCCCTGCTGACCCGATGGGGCCCAGGCTTGTACAGACTCATCCTTATTCGGGCTCTTCCCCACTGTCATCATTCAGTTGGGAATAAGACTTCCGCTCATCTACATGACCTCATCCTATTTCCAAGGCAAACTTGGGCCCCCCTGCTGACCCAATAGAGCCCAGATCTGATATGGGAGTACTGACTGTACCTCCTCTATTGGCATCCTTGATAATGTGGTTTATTAATGGCTTTTGCATAGCAAATTTTGTTTATCTGAGTGCCCTTATAACCTAGTTGATCCTGCCAGTAGATCTGTTATTTTTCCTCTTCCTGTAAGGGGGCCAAGCTGTCCATCAAAAGTGTCAATTACAGGGGATGTGGTAAACCATACAACATTGACAAAAAAATTGGAGAGGACCATTTTCTTCCCTTTCGTAACACAATACACTGCCACCTGTAGTGGTGGAAAAATCATAGCACCACAAAGGAATAATGCAAGTTAATTGCATTACCACTAAGCATTAGTGTAAATGGGCCCTAAAGGAATTAAACTATATTTGCTTAAATACAACACACACACCTCCCTTAAAAGAAAAAAAAATTCGAGTCACATTTTGCCCTAGTAGCTCAATGAGCAACATTGAGATTTTTCATTTTGCAACTGTCCCTGCCTTAATCCTTTCATAGGGGCTGGAGCCTGGAGGAAGTCACTCTTGGGACAGCAATGGCAGTCATGGCAGCACAGGATTGGAATGAGTTTGCTTGCACACAAGGGAGAGAGCACCGGCTGCCCCCCCCCACACTACACCACTGGGCTGGCCCGACCGGATGACATCATCGACATTCGGCAGACGTGGGAAAAACACGAACGGGCTGCATCAGTTTCATTCTGGGACACTGTATTGTCCCGGAATGAAGGTACCCAGGACAGACCTGCCAAATGCGGGACTGTCCCGGGCAATGTGGGACGGTTGGGAGGTATGAGTAAGAGAGTTGTGTAGATTTGGAACCTTTGTGTGCTGGAGATAATTTTACATACTTTGCCGAACAGAGCAGGCCTTGGTAAACTGCTGCATGCCCAATCCCCCTTTGTTGACAAAGGGCACAGTAGAAGGCACGAAAAATTCTCCAAGAAGAAGAATCGGATCAGTGACTAACCTGGAGATTGGGAGAAGTATCGGTTCACTGACCAGCCCAGAGATTGGGAACAGTACCCCTATTCACTGATCAGTCCAGAGATTGTGAGTAGTAACTGACTGGCCCAGAAACTGGGAGCAGTTCTTGGTCACTGACCAGCCTGGATATTGGAGCAGTACTGGGTCATTTATCATATCAGAGATTATGAGTAGTACCAGGTCAATGACCAGCCTGTAGATTGGGTGTAGTATCGGATCACTGACTGGCCTGAAGATAGGGAGCAGAACTAGGTCATTGACTGGCCCGGAGATAGGGAGCAGAACTAGGTCATTGACTGGCCCAGAAAAAGGGAGCAGTTCTAGGTCACTGACCAGCCTAGATATTGGACCAGTACCAGGTCACTAACCAGCCCTTAAATTGGGAGCAGTAGTTGATAGCTGATAAACCTGGAGATTGGGAGCAGTACTGGGTCAGAGACCAGCAGGAGATTTAGACCAGTACTGGGTCACTGATCATCTCAGAGCTTAGGAATAGTACAGGGTCAATAACAAGCCCAGACATTGGCTGTTGTATCGGGTCACTGACCAGCCTGGAGATTGGAAGCAGTACTAGGTCAATGAACATCTCAGAGATTAGGAGTGGTACCGGGTTAATGACCACCTTGGATATTGGGTGCAGTATAAGGTCACTGACCAGCCTGGTGATTGAGAGGAGTAATGGGTCACTGACCAGGCTGGAAACTAGAAGCAGTACTGGGTCCAAAAGATTGGGAACAGCCAGCAAGTCTGTACAAGGCAGATCTCCTTCTAGTTGGCCTGTTTATAGGTCAGTGGCCTGTTTCTGTCTACTCATTATTGCTGTATCTATGAAACCGCTGCATAGCCCAAGTCCTGTATGACACACACAGCAACCAGAAAGGGGCCGGCACTGGAGAAGACCATCAGTCATACTCTTGGGATTCTCTTTCCGAGATTCCATGTGGAGACCCGTGGGGAAACCTAACCAGCGACAGCTCTATTCTTCATTCAGGAGAATCCCGCAGATAGAATTCCCTGTGCAAGACAAGTGCTTCACTAATATGGTGAGAATGCAGAATTCTCCATAACCCATGGCCAGCCGTACTAGAGATGAACAGTGGTCCCTGACCTTTCTACTCAGTCTCTGACCTTTCTACTCACTCCATGACCTGATTTATTGATCTCTGGTCACATGCATCAGAGGCACTAGATTTCTTATTATTAATGACCAGCTTTGTGGAAAACCGGCTCATCAATCAAGTTGGATCACTGTGATGTGGCTTCTCACATGTACCAGGACCCCCCCCCCCCCCAAGTGGAAGGGTATGAGGGGGTTGCGGTCTTAAGAGAAGTCCAACCATGTAAGAGGCAACCATACACTGCACAGATAGTCAAAATCCAAAAAAGCTTTTAATCTGCTAATCGGTGGAACAAAAATTTGACGCGTTTCGGGGGTCCACATACCCTCATTATCAGGGTCTATACATTATGTAATCTCAATAATTATCTATATACCGTATATACTCGAGTATAAGCTGAGTTTTTCAGCACATTTTTTTGTGCTGAAAATGCCCCCCCTCGGCTTATACTCGAGTCACCTTTTTGCGCCCGATCTCCCGGACTTTGGGGACCCAGTACCAGCCGGCCGCAGGTCCCCTGGACCCCAAACTTGGCACACATGTAGCCGCACTCTTCCTCTACAAGTGTGCAAAGTTTAGTGTCTAGGGAACCTACGGCCGGGGAGCACTGGTTTTTCAAAGCCCGGCACCCCTTCCATAGACTCGCATGTTTAACGTTAATTTCTCCGGTAACTTTGGGGACCCGGTACCGGCCAGTACCCGAAACTTGGCACACATGTAGCTCCAGTTCTCCTCTACAAGTTTGCTGTCGGGGGGACCTACGGCTGGGGAGCACCCATTTTTCAAAGCCGGGCACCCCTTCCATATACCCCCATGTTAAACGTAAGTCAATGGCATGGACACAGTGAGGCATGGGCACAGTGAGGCATGGACACGTGGACACAGTGAGGCATGCAGACCCTAGGCTTATACTCGAGTCAATAAGTTTTCCCAGTTTTTTGTGGTAAAATTAGGTGCCTCGGCTTATATTCGGGTCGGCTTATACTCGAGTATATACGGTATGTATAGAAATTCCAATGCCAGAATCTCTGATCTTTATTGCCGACCCCCTGACCTTTTGGTCCGTAATCTTTATCATCTGTCCCTGAGACATATTATTAGTCCCCAAGGTTCACTTTCGCCCCTGATCTCTATCATTTGTCCTCAGTCCTTGACCTTCATCATCTTACCTGAGCCTCATTATTAGACCCTGAGTGTTCATTTCGGGCCCCTGAACCTTATTAGTAGTCCCATCGGCTCCTGACCTTTATCATCATCCATTAAACCTTTATCATAAGTCCCTGCCATTTAGCATTGACCATTCAATAATATACATATTTTGTAGATTCCATGACTACTCTTATTTTCATTACATATGCAGGCTCTGCTTCATACTTAATGGTGGTGATTGTGCTATTCTGTTCTTCATCTCAGTGAAAATTTAACAATTCTAAGTAGATTGTAAGCTCATTGGGTATAGGGACCCCTTTTTTTTTGTCAAAATTCGGTTGAAAATTGGGTCCAGGTAAACCACGCCATGTAACTGAGAATGTTGTACAAAAGAGAGGTGTACAAAATCTTGGTCTGCTGACCTTAGAATCCCATCAGAAAGGAACTTTTATAATGCTGGCTATGTACTAAGATAATCTGTCAAGTGAAAAACCATCATCAGAGTTGTTGGCGAAGGGGAAGATTAGGCATTACAAGTCAACTCCCTCGAAAACCAGATCTTTTTGGTTTTGCATGGCTGCTGTCAAGTTTAAAACACATGATGGCCTTTTGTATCTCTCAGAGAGGTTCCGTCCAATCCCCATCAGAATGAAGAAAACGCTATTACAAACCCAAGTGATGGTGCCCCTTGTCATGGCAGGAGGGCAGAGCCGGGGAACCCTGGTGTGGAAGTATTACTGCAGAGTTCACCTGCAGATGAAAGAAGCCTGTGGGTGGTTCAACATTCACTCAACAGGCAACCACACAAAACTGTAATACCATTTATGGGTGAACTGACCTGTAATGGTCGAACACTACATGACCAGAGCTGGCCCAGGGAGGCCAGGATCAGGATGACAAGGCTGTTCATGGGAGGCCAGGATCAGGATGACAAGGCTGGTTCAGGGAGGCCAGGATCAGGATGACAAGGCTGTTCATGGGAGGCCAGGATCAGGATGACAAGGCTGTTCATGGGAGACCAGGATCAGGATGACAAGGCTGGTTCAGGGAGGCCAGGATCAGTATGACAAGGCTGGTTCAGGGGAGGCCAGGATCAGGATGACAAGGCTGGTTCAGGGAGGCCAGGATCAGGATGACAAGGCTGGTTCAGGGAGGCCAGGATAAACCTGACAGGGCTGAACCGGGGAGGCCAGGATCAACATGGCATGGCTGTCCCCCGGGGAGGCCAGGATCGACATGGCAGTAGGGTTGCCATATCATCCCTTTAATTCAAGACACATATGAATTACACAGGTTCTGAGGCTGATTTAATGCAGATAAGGCACCAAGTGGGTTTAATTACCACCTTAATCAGCCACAGAACCTGTGTAATTAATATGTGTCCTGGATTAAAGGGATGATGTGGCAACCCTACATAACAGGGCTGGCCCCAGGAGGCCAGGATCGAGCTGGGCAGGGCTGAACCAGGGAGGCCAGGATCGGCATGGCAGGCATTGTGCATTGCAGCGCACTTTGACTTGTGTTTTTACATGTGACAGTCACAATCATTTTAAATTCACTTCCATTGGATTTCAACAGCCCCCCTCAATGTGGAACCCAGCCCAAGATGTTCTTCCATTAGTGCTGTGATCTTTCTCTTCTGTCTGTCTCTTCTCTCTCTCCACCCTCTCTCTCTCCCTCTCTCTCTCCCCTCTCCTCTCTCTCTCCCCCCCTCTCTCCTCTCTCTCCTCTCTCTCTCCCCTCCTCTCTCCCTCGCCTCCTCTCTCTCTCTCCCTCTCTCCCCCTCTCTCTCCCCCCTCTCTCCCCCTTTCTCTCTCTCTCTCTCTCTCCTCTCCTCTCTCTCTCCCCTCTCTCTCTCCCCTCCCTCTCTCTCCCCCCTCCCTCTCCTCTCCCTCCACCTCCCTCCTCTCTCCCCCTCCCTCCCTCTCTTCTCCCCCTCCCTCTCTCTCTCGCCCCTCCCTCTCTCTCCCCGCCCTCCCTCTCTCTCCCCTCCCTCTCTCCCCCTCCCCTCCTCTCCCCCCTCCCTCTCTCTCCC
The DNA here is from genome assembly GCA_029206835.1 of Rana muscosa. Taxonomy (NCBI): domain Eukaryota; kingdom Metazoa; phylum Chordata; class Amphibia; order Anura; family Ranidae; genus Rana; species Rana muscosa. Next base: position 86,753,444 of record CM055124.1, on the reverse strand, counting down.
CTCCCTCCCTCTCTCTCCCCTCCCTCTCTCTTCTCCCCCTCCCTCTCTCTCCCCTCCCTCCCCTCTCTCTCCCCCTCCCTCTCTCCCCCTCCCTCTCTCCCCCCTCCCTCTCTCTCCCCCTCCCTCCCTCTCTCTCCCCTCCCTCTCTCTCTCCCCCTCCCCTCTCTCCCCCTCCCTCTCTCCCCCTCCCTCTCTCTCCCCTCCCTCCCTCTCTCTCCCCTCCCTCTCTCCCCCCTCCTCTCTCCCCTCCCTCTCTCCCCCTCCCCTCTCTCCCCTCCCTCTCTCCCCCTCCCTCTCTCCTCCCTCTCTCCTCTCTCTCTCCTCTCTCTCTCTCCTCTCTCTCTCCTCCTCTCTCTCCTCTCTCTCTCCTCTCTCTCTCTCTCTCCCCCTCTCTCTCTCCCCCTCTCTCTCTCCCCCCCCCTCTCTCTCTCCCCCTCTCTCTCTCCCCCCCTCTCTCTCTCCCCCCTCTCTCTCTCTCCCCCCTCTCTCCCCCCTCTCTCCCCTCTCTCTCTCCCCCCTCTCTCTCCCCCTCTCTCTCTCTCCCCCTCTCTCTCTCTCTCCCCCTCTCTCTCCCTCCCCTCTCTCTCCCTCCTCCCTCTCTCTCCCCTCTCTCTCCCTCCCTCCCTCTCTCTCTTCCCTCTCTCCCCCCCTCTCTCTCCTCCCCCCCTCTCTCTCTCTCCCCCCTCCTCTCCTCTCTCCCCCCTCTCTCTCCCCCCCTCTCTCTCTCCCCCCTCTCTCTCCCCCCCTCTCCTCTCTCCCCTCCCTTCTCTCTCCCCTCCCTTCTCTCTCCCCTCCCTTCTCTCTCCCCTCCCTTCTCTCTCCTCTCTCTCTCCCCCCTCCCTCTCTCTCCCCCTCCCTCTCTCTCCCCCTCCCTCTCTCTCCCCCTCCCTCTCTCTCCCCCTCCCTTCTCTCTCCCCCTCCCTTCTCTCTCCCCCTCCCTTCTCTCTCCCCCTCCCTTCTCTCTCCTCTCTCTCTCCTCTCTCTCTCTCTCTCTCCCCTCTCCTCTCTCCCCCTCCCTCTCTCTCCCCCTCCCTCTCTCTCCCCTCCCTCTCTCTCCCCTCCCCTCCTCTCTCCCCTCCCTCTCTCTCCCCTCCCTCTCTCTCTCTCTCTTCTCTTTCTGCTCTCTCTCTCTTCTCTTTCTGCTCTCTCTCTCTTCTCTTTCTGCTCTCTCTCTTCCTGCTCTCTCTCTCTCCTCTTTCTGCTCTCTCTCTCTCTTCTCTTTCTGCTCTCTCTCTCTCTTCTCTTTCTGCTCTCTCTCTCTCTTCTCTTTCTGCTCTCTCTCTCTTTCACACATGCTCTCTCCCCCTCTCGCTCTCTGCCTCTCTCTTTGCGCTCCTCTCCTTTCTCTGTCTGCTTGTGCGCTCTCTCTGCTCACTCTCTGCTCGCTCTGCTCTCTCGCTCTGCTCCCTCTCGCGCTCTGCTCCCTCTCGCGCTCTCTGCTCCCCTCTCGCGCTCTCTGCTCCCTCTCGCGCTCCTCCTGCTCCCCTCTCGCGCCTCTCTGCTCCCTCTCGCGCTCTCTGCTCTCTCGCTCTGCTCTCTGCTCTCTCTCTGCTCTCTCCTCCCTCTCTCCTCTCTCGCCCTGCTCTCTAGCGCTCTCTCTCTGTGCTCTCTCTCTGTGCTCTCTCTCTGTGCTCTCTCTCTCTCTGTGCTCTCTCTCTCTCTGTGCTCTCTCTCTCTGTGTGCTCTCTCTCTGTGCTCCCTCTCTCTCTCTCTGTGCTCTCTCTCTCTGTGCTCTCTCTCTCTCTGTGCTCTCTCTCTCTCTGTGCTCTCTCTCTCTCTCTCTGTGCTCTCTGTCTCTCTCTCTGTGCTCTCTGTCTCTCTCTCTGTGCTCTCTGTCTCTCTCTCTGTGCTCTCTGTCTCTCTCTGTGCTCTCTCTCTCTCTGTGCTCTCTCTCTCTGTGCTCTCTCTCTCTCTCTGTGCACTCTCTCTCTCTCTGTGCACTCTCTCTCTCTCTGTGCTCTCTCTCTCTCTCTCTCTGTGCTCTCTCTCTCTCTGTGCTCTCTCTCTGCGCTCTCTCTCTCTGTGCTCTCTCTCTGCGCTCTCTCTCTCTGCGCTCTCTCTCTCTGTGCGCTCTCTCTCTCTCTGTGCGCTCTCTCTCTCTCTGTGCGCTCTCTCTCTCTGTGCGCTCTCTCTCTCTCTGTGCGCTCTCTCTGTGCGCTCTCTCTGTGCGCTCTCTCTGTGCGCTCTCTCTGTGCGCTCTCTCTGTGCGCTCTCTCTGTGCGCTCTCTCTGTGTGCTCTCTCTGTGTGCTCTCTCTGTGTGCTCTCTCTCTCGGCGCGCACTCTCTCTCTCTCTCTCGCACTCTCTCTCGCTGTCTCTCTCGTGCACTCTGTCGCGCTCTCTTTCTCACACTCTGACTCTCGCTCTCTCTGCTCTCTCTCGCTATATAAGCTTTATTGACAGGACCAAATTTTTAGCATTGCCAAAGCAGTTGAGTTTGTATGGGAAAGGAGGGGGGGGGGGGGGTAATATAAAGGAGAACAGGGGTGAGTCCATGTAAAGTATTTTTAAATGCAGTTTTTCATCTCCCTCTCAGTCTGTTACATGCTGTCACATATTGGGCATCTCGCTCTCCTCTCTCTCCTCCTCACCGTTATCTCTTCCAATAAAATAGACATGTTTGCAGGTGGGGGTCTCAGACCACACCTTGATCCTGCACACATCTCAGGACATCCCGTGACCCCCCCCCCCAGATGTCTCTCTGCAGTGGATGCAGAGCCCAGCCCCATTCTTCATCTCCACCCAAATTCCATCACACCTCCTCCACCCTCCTCACACAGGAGCGCCGCTCACCCCACTACCCTCCTCACACAGGAGCTCCGCTCACACCCACTACCCCTCCTCACACAGGAGCTCCGCTCATCCCACCACCCTCCTCACACAGGAGCTCCCGCTCACCCCCACCACCCTCCTCACACAGGAGCTCCGCTCACCCCACCACCCTCCTCACACAGGAGCTCCGCTCACCCCACCCACCCCTCCTCACACAGGAGCTCTGCTCACCCCACCACCCTCCTCACACCGGAGCTCCGCTCACCCGCCACCACCCTCCTCACACCGGAGCTCCGCTCACCCCCACCACCCTCCTCACACCGGAGCTCCGCTCACCCCACCACCCTCCTCTCACCGGAGCTCCGCTCACCCCCACCACCCTCCTCACACCGGAGCTCCGCTCACCCCCACCACCCTCCTCACACCGGAGCTCCGCTCACCCCACCACCCTCCTCACACCGGAGCTCCGCTCACCCCAACCACCCCTCCTCACACCGGAGCTCCGCTCACCCCACCACCCTCCTCACACCGGAGCTCCGCTCACCCCCACCACCCTCCTCACACCGGAGCTCCGCTCACCCCACCACCCTCCTCACACCGGAGCTCCGCTCACCCCACCACCCCTCCTCACACCGGAGCTCCGCTCACCCCACCACCCTCCTCACACCGGAGCTCCGCTCCACCCCACCACCCTCCTCACACCGGAGCTCCGCTCACCCCACCACCCTCCTCACACCGGAGCTCCGCTCACCCCCACCACCCTCCTCCCACCTGGAGCTCCGCTCACCCCACCACCCTCCTCCCACCTGGAGCTCCGCTCACCCCACCACCCTCCTCCCACCTGGAGCTCCGCTCACCCCACCACCCTCCTCCACCTGGAGCTCCGCTCACCCCACCACCCTCCTCACACCGGAGCTCCGCTCACCCCACCACCCTCCTCCCACCTGGAGCTCCGCTCCTCCCCACCACCCTCCTCACACAGGGGCTCCGCTCACCCCAATACCCAGTGACATGCTTCATCAGATCTTTCATTCAGCAGTGGATAACGTGGGGTTAATTGTTGGGCACAACTGGAGAAATGCCGGTCTGCAGGGACAGGTATGAATGTCTTCGGCTGCACTGAGAGTCGTCCTCCTCCTTCATCCTGGAGGGTCATCCTCAGTCTGCTGTGACAGCCCTGCCTGGTCTACATGAACCTTGTGCTGCCTCTGCTAGCAGTATAGTGAGCGTGGAGGGGGGGGGGGGGGGGACGACGACTGGATGCTGGGAAGCTAGAGACTGCATTGCACCTGCAGTATAGATGGTGACGGGGGAGGGGGGTGTGTGCCTTTTTTTAAAGCTGGTTGCGGCAAGCTGACCTCTTCTTTTTCTTCCACTTCCCTGCAGAACGCCTTCAAAGTTGGGGCCCCAACAATTAAGAGCCCCTAATCAAAGGATCCCCTTGACTTTCTATGACCCATTATGCTGATCCCAGGTTCTTTTCTTAGTAAATCTAGATCTCATTTAACAAACAGTGGCGGCGGCGGCACTCCTTTTTAACCCCTCAAGTACTGCAACCATGTAACATTTCGAGGCCCCCCCCCCCCCCCGCATGCACACCCAACACAGACATTGCAGATCCTTGAAGATCTGGTTCCCCCCCCAAAGGTGTAAAAAAAAAAATTGGGCAACCAAGCAAGGCTCCCTACCTGCTCCACTTCCTTTCGGTCGGTGTAGCCATCCTGAGGACCCCACGAAACGGCGAAGAGACCCTTTTTTTTTTCTTGTGGTGGTGAGGTGGGGGGGTCTCTTGTGTTAGAGTTTTGGCGGTGGGTCTATGGTGGGATATTGCTGCTGCTGCTGCTTCTTATAGCCTGTTGGCATGGGGGTACACATGCCAGGGTGGGGGGGTGTGGTGGTCCCAGGGAGACGCAGGGGAGGGGGGTGCTATGAAGAGGGTCTCGGGTGCAAGTTGCAGCCGGCTTGCTGTATGGGAATTCTGTATAATGTGGGTTGGAGTGGATGCTGGTTGCAGACCTGAAGTCACACAGCTGGGGAAGGTGGGGAGGGAGAGGGAAGGAGGAGGGGAGGGGGGGGGCTATTCTTCTTCCATTTATTCTATCTCAGTCCCTCTCTCTCAAGGGGCTCTTCCTCTCGGCCAATCACAGGCCGCCCTGGAAAGCCGACAGCCCCGCCATTGGCTCCTGGCATCTGCTAGACTGGATGCAGTTGATTTAGTGCTTGGAGTGCGGACAGGATGCGGGAAAATTTGCACCAGATTTTTTTGTTTGTTTTGGGTTGCCCCCATTTGTTTTTTATATCACCCGGCAGACATTTTTTTTTTTAATCTCCCCCCCCCCCCCACCCATTGCCCTCAGTTTGCATCCCTTGTCCTCATCTTACCCCATCCATGCATAAGGTTGCCCCCTTTTCTATAATTATTGGGCAGGTGGCAATGTTCTCCCTTGGGCCCCCCCCCCATTTTTTACTGCTCTCGTTGCCCTCTCAGGACCCCCCCCCACCCCCCCTGTATCCCCGGACTTGTTCCCAGCCCCCTCCTCGCCCCCCCCCTCTTGTTTAAGCATCTTCCAGCCAGGGCTTGTATGTTGAGCTGCTGCTGTCTCTCTCCTCCTCCCTTCCTTTCCCTTCCCCGCTGTACCAACCCCTCCGACTCACCGCCGCCGCGTGCTCATCGCTCCGCAGGACGCCTTCCAGCCTCTCACATCATTGGCACTGCAGCAATTCTCATCACTGCACCCAATACAGAGCCTTGAAAAAGTATTCACACCCCTTGAAATTTTCCACATTTTGTCAGGTTACAGCCCAAAAAAACGTCAATGTATTTTATGGGGATTTTATGTGATAGACCAGGGGTCTCCAACTGCGGCCCGAGGGCCGGATGCAGCCCTTTGCTTGCTTTTATCTGGCCCTCAGGGCCGTGCTCCATCCACTCGCACCAACAATGGGGCACTATTCCTCCCACTGACACCAATGATGGGACACTATCCCCCCCACTGACACCAGCAATGGGGCACTATTCCTCCCACTGACATCAATGATGGGGCACTATTCCTCCCAGCATCACATGATGGGACACTATTCCTCCCACTGACATCAATGATGGGGCACTATTCCTCCCACTGACACCAGAAATGGGGCACTATTCCTCCCCACTGACACCAATGATGGGACCACTATTCCTCCCACTGACACCAATGATGGGGACACTATTCCTCCCACTGACACCAATGATGGGACACTATTCCTCCCACTGACACCAATGATGGGGCACTATTCCTCCCACTGACACCAATGATGGCGGCACTATTCCTCCCACTGACTCCCAATGATGGGGCACTATTCCTCCCACTGACACCAATGATGGGGCACTATTCCTCCCACTGACACCAATGTCTGCCCCCCCCCCCTACATTCTAAAGACAGTAAGCTGGCTCTTTGTTTAGAAAGTTTGGAGACCCCTGTGATAGACCACACAAAGTGGCACATAATTGTGAAGTGGAAGGAAAATAATAAATGGTTTACAATTTTTTTTTTTTTTACAAATAAATATGTGAAAAGTCTGGCAGCTGGTGCCTAATCAGTCTGTTTGCCTTTTTGGGGGGGCGGCAAACAGACCTAACAACAGCGCCCCCCCCCCTGCACCTCCTCTTGATCAGCCGATCCATTCCACACTACTTACCCCATCCAGGTCGGGGGCGGCTTCCCCACTGCTTCTCCTACCGGCCAATCTGGTCGCTTCTCCTCCTGGCCAATCAGGTCTTAAGACCCGCTTCCCCGATTGGCCCAGGAGGAGAAGCAGGAAGATATTAGTGAATATTAATTCGCTAATGTCACACAAGTGGGTGTGGCCTCGGGGGCGCAGTGAATACATTTTACATCCACTATTTGGATACAATTCCCCCTACCCAAATTTTTTATTTATTTTTTGCCAACAGCAGAATCAAAAAAAACAAAAAATGTAAAGATCTGTTTTTTACAAACTAGCGCGGTGTCGGGGGGAGGGGCGAGTCGCTTGACATTTGCTTGGTGGAACTCATTCTTGCGGGAAAACGCTGACGGGGTCCAAAGTCCCGGCTCGGCATAAATCAGCGTCCTGCTCAGGAAGTCAAATATTGATCTGTCCTCCTGTTTTCAGACCGTAATGAGATTAACCAAAAAAAAAAGCGCCTGACAGATTTGCGCGGTACATAAATGGT
>CM055124.1:86545350-86746377 GCA_029206835.1 Rana muscosa | reverse complement strand
AATCTAAAAAAAACGATTTTCTTCAAATCTGAATCGATTTGAACTCAAAACTCGATTCAAGATTAAAATCGATTTTTTCCCAGCCCTAATATATATGTGTGTGTGTGTGTGTGTGTGTGTGTGTGTGTGTGTGTGTGTGTGTGTGTATTTTTTTTCTTCCTTTTTTTTTTAACACTCCTGTCTGCTTTCCCTTACAGGATGTGTTGCAGAATCGGATCCATTTCACTATGGTGCGTACCAAATTATTTTCCCCAGGCCTTTGTTGTTATCTGCTTTAGCCTTCCAATGCTGCTTACTGTTATGGCCAGCTATAGATGAGGGCGGTGGACATGGTTTTGTTTTCACCTGTGGTGCTTGTATTGGTCCAGCAGCGCACCAACACCTTTGCAGCCATTGTGCTACGCTGGGTGTTTGGTGTGCTCCTGTACCTTTAAGGAGGGGTGGCTCCCCTTCAGTCCACCTGTCCTCATCTAACCATCAGAATGCATGTGCCTCCATTGTGGGGACACTCACAGTTAGTGTAGGACCACAGATTCCAGGGGGCCTTGGCGTGGCTCTGTGGCTCACGCATGCGTTTGCAAATGCGTGCGGACAAACCCCTGTTTTTAACGCATACTGTTAGACAGGTTAATTGGTTGTCATCTAGCTGGTCGGTAAGTATGCTTGGTTTTTTCCTGGGCATTCCCCAGGCCTTTGTTGTTAGTTGCGTACCAAATTAAGCCTGCCATGCACTGAGGTGTACTAATGAACCAGCTAAAATCCACTTTGTGGGGGGGGGGGGGGGGTCCTATCACCTTCTTCCTTCCTACCCAATATCCTTCAATTGAGAGCATGAAGGAGCCAGGCAGAAAATTGTTAGTCGAATGAGGGATGTGATCACCATGTATAAATACATAAGGGGGATATGATCTCCATATATAAATACATAAGGGGGGGATGTGATCTCCATGTATAAATACATAAGGGGGATATGATCTCCATTTATAAATGCATAAGGGGGGGATATTATCTCCATGTTTAAATACATAAGGAGGGGATATGATCTCCATGTATAAATACATAAGGGGGGGGGGGATATGATCTCTATGTATTAATACATAAGGGGGGGATATGATCTACATGTATAATACATAATGGGGGGGGGGGATATGATCTCCATGTATAAATACATAGGGGGGGGATATGATCTCCATGTATAAATACATAATGGGGGGGGATATGATCTCCATGTATAAATACATAATGGGGGGATATGATCTCCGTGTATAAAATACATAATGGGGGATATGATCTCCGTGTATAAATACATAATGGGGGGATATGATCTCCGTGTATAAATACATAAGGGGGGGGGATATGATCTCCATGTATAATACATAAGGGGGGGATATGATCTCCATGTATAAATACATAAGGGGGGGATATGTTCTCCATGTATAAATACATAAGGGGGGGATATGATCTCCATGTATAAATACATATTGGGGGGATATGATCTCCGTGTATAAATACATAATGGGGGGATATGATCTCCGTGTATAAATACATAAGGGGGGGGATATGATCTTCATGTATAAATACATAGGGGGGGATATGATCTCCATGTATAAATACATAAGGGGGGGGGATATGATCTCAATGTATAAATACATAAGGGGGGTATGATCTCCATGTATAAATACATAAGGGGGGGATATGATCTCCATGTATAAATACATAAGGGGGGGATATGATCTCATGTATAAATACATAAGGGGGGGATATGATCTCCATGTATAAATACATAAGGGGGGGGATATGATCTCCATGTATAAATACATAAGGGGGGGATATGATCTCCATGTATATATACATAAGGGGGGGATATGATCTCCGTGTATAAATACATAATGGGGGAGATATGATCTCCATGTATAAATACATAAGGGGGGAGAGGTATGATCTCCATGTATAAATACATAAGGGGGGGGATATGATCTCCATGTATAAATACATAAGGGGGGATATGATCTCCATGTATATTACATAAGGGGGGGATATGATCTCCATGTATAAATACATAATGGGGGGATATGATCTCCGTGTATAAATACATAATGGGGGGATATGATCTCCGTGTATAAATACATAATGGGGGGATATGATCTCCATGTATAAATACATAAGGGGGGGGTATGATCTCCATGTATAATACATAAGGGGGGAGATATGATCTCCATGTATAAATACATAAGGGGGGGGTTATGATCTCCATGTATAAATACATAAGGGGGGGATATGATCTCCATGTATAAATACATAAGGGGGGGGGGATATGATCTCCATGTATAAATACATAAGGGGGGATAAGATCTCCATGTATAAATACATAAGGGGGGGGGAGATATGATCTCCATGTATAAATACATAAGGGGGGGATATGATCTCCATGTATAAATACATAAGGGGGGGAGATATGATCTCCATGTATAAATACATAAGGGGGGGGGGATATGATCTCCATGTATAAATACATAAGGGGGGGAGATATGATCTCCATGTATAAATACATAAGGGGGGGGGATATGATCTCCATGTATAATACATAAGGGGTCCATATATTGAACTTGGCGTTGTGTTATTCAACGGACAAGGGGGCACTCTTTACATCTGGAGGAAAAGAGATTTAATCTCCAAATACGGAAAGGTTTCTTCACAGTAAGAGCTGTGAAAATGTGACATAGACTCCCTCAGAGGTGGTTCTGTCCAGCTCAGTAGATTGCTTTAAGAAAGGCCTGGATACTTTCCTATATAAACATAACATAACTGGGTACTGACATTTATAGGTAAAGTTGATCCGGGGAAAATCCGATTGCCTCTCGGGGGATCAGGAAGGATTTTTTTGGGATCATGCTTTGCTGTTTTTTTTTGCCTTCCTCTGGATCAATTGTGGGTATAGGAATGTTCATATGGAATTGTATGATTTTGTGTTTTCCCTTTTTATTGGTTGAACCGGATGGATTTGTGTCTTTTTGTAACCAGACTAACTATGTAAAAAAAAAAAAATCACTAAAACAGCCATAGCGACACAATATATTGGTGCCATAATAGTCCTAACTTTCTGAAGAACTTTCAAGTCCTTTATCACGTTGGCTGGTTGAGTCTTTTCTTTAGAAAGCAATGTGTCATCAGCAACATCTGTGTTTCTTCTCTCCTCAGATTACAATTCTCTCCGCATGGGAGGTTTAGTGTTTTCAGGAGTGATGCTGACTACAGGAATTATAGTTCTTCTGAGTAAGCAAAATTTTGTTTTTGTTTTTTTTCTTTTTCTAAAGGGATTAAAGTATATCTAAACCCAAGAACAAAATGTAATGTATTGAACTTCACCAATACTTAAAGCGGAGCTCCACCCTAAAATATACTTCACTAACTTCCTTTTAAATATGATTAAACAAGATCTGAAAAGAAAATATTTTTTTTTACATGCCTGGAAATCCCTGTTGCTATGCAGAATTCCTAATCTGCCCTCTTCCTGGACCGCGGTCTTTCTCCTCTTCAACCTAAGCCGCACAGACTCCTGGGAAAGAAGTGTCATAATTTCCCCAGGAGACTGTGCGCTCCTCTGTGCCGAAAAATCGCGGGATTATTACTGTGGGGATTGTGTTATCTACGTTGTCGTAATAACGGGGCGGGACGTGTCGCCGCCCGTTGTCAGGACAACGGCATAAACAACCAGCGCTACGAGCGTCGCTCTACTGCGCACGCGCCGAGATAGAGAGGACCTCGCCACGGAGGGAAAAAAAAATAAATGTTCTGGGCTTCAGATGCCCACACATAGAATGGCAACGGCCGAAGAATGACGAGCAGCAAAAAAGGCGAGTTTTACATATATTTACAGATTGTTTGGCGATATATCAGTATATTTAATGGCATGTTGAGTGTATTTCAATTTAACTGGCCAAAAAAATAAAATAAAATTATGACCGGAGCTCCGCTTTAATTGTATATTTAACAGAACAAAAGAGAGGAGTTTATTGTTCGGTTTTACCTCCCACTTTGAGGTGTGTTTATGAAAATATTTGCATAACTGTTGCTCCATTGAAATTGCATGTAAATTCATGTAAGGGTGTGAAAAAAATGCAATATTCTCAAGCTATATTTCTTGCAATTTGGATGTGGGATATACTGCATTATGGCCACTAGTTGGCAGTGAGGAGCTTTCTTTTTCTTATGATTGTCAGTGCCATCTAGTGGCCACAATACAGTATATTTTTTTGTGCACACAGTTTATCCTACCTTAAAGTGGAACTTTAGTCAATATTTCATCTGTCCATTTATTAAATCTTCTCCCATTGTTGTTGTTTTAACTTTGGATAGTAAAACATTTTTTTTTCTGCCAGTAAATCCCTTATACAGCCCACTTCCTGTTTCTTGTCTGGTTATTGGCCTAGGCTTATGACATCATGCACAGCTCTCTCTCTCTCTCTCGTGAGAGTTTGCCAGGAAGGGAGGGGGGATGAGTCGTAAGAGGGCCAATAAGAGCTGCAGAGCTGGAAGTGTGCCTCCTGTGTAAATCCAGGAAGTGAACAGGCAGCCGCTTCAGCTGCCCACAGTTAAAATGGCTGCAGCCAGACTCAGCGGAGGGAGATTTCTGCAGCATATTTGGCAAGTACAGAATCACAGTATATATATATATATATATATATATATATATATATATATATATATATATATATATATATAAAATAATATGCAAAGTGGTTGGAGAGAAGCTTCAGAATGGCAAAGATGTTTTTATTACAAATTATTTGAACAGACTGACGTTCCTCTTTAAGGGTGAAAAATGATTTAGTTCTTTAGTGCTGACCATTTTTATTAAAAGGGGTGTATTAAAAAAAATAAAAAAAAAAAATTGCATAGAAGGCCATCTATCAAAACTGTAGGTAAATTTGTTCTGTGCAAATGTAGAAAAATCAATTGTTTTCAGGCTATATAATCTGCAATTTGAATGTGTGAATGCAGAAAATACCACATTATGGCCACTAGATGGCAATGAGGAGCCTACTTCTTTCCCACGTCAATGCCACCTAGTGGCCATAAGGCAGTATTTTCTGCACAGGCAGGATATTTTCCCTATGAGGACAATGATTGATATGATTGGGCTTTCTCATCCATCAAAACTGCATGTAAACCTGTTGTTTGGGAATGGGACAAAATCTAATGTTCTTGGGCAATGTTCCCTGCAGATCAAATGTGTGAATGGGGAAAATACTGCATTGTGGCCACTAGATGGTGCTGACCATCATATGAAAATTTAGTATGCTCCTCAGCATGTACGAATAGAACAAAATAAAATGTTCCCGGGCTGTATTCTCTGCAGATCAAAGGTGTAAATGGGGGAAATACCACATTACAGCCACTAGATGGTGCTGAGGAGCAAACTTTTTGCTATGATAATTAGTTCCATCTAGTGGCCACAATACAGTATTTTCCACACACACAGTTTATCCTACTTTTTAAGGGTGCAAAATGATTTTGTTCTTTAGTGCTGACCATTTTTATTGACAGGGGTGTATTAAAATAAAAAATAAAAAAATTGACTAGATGTTTATCTATCAAAACAGCATGTAAATTTGTTCTGTGCAAATGTAGAAAAAAAAAAAACAATTGTTTTCAGGCTATATAATCTGCAATTCGATGGTGTGAATGCAGAAAATACCGCATTATGGCCACTAGATGGCAACGAGGAGCCTACTTATTTCCTCCATCAAAGCCATCTAGTGGCCATAAGGCAGTATTTTCTTCACACGCCGATTATTTTCCCTATGAAAGCAAAATGATTGGGTTTCTTCATCCATCAAAACTGCATGTAAACCTGTTATGGGGGGGGGGGGGGGAATCGAATGTTCTTGGGCTATTTTCTCTGCAGAATGTGTGAATGTGGAAAATACTGCATTATGGCCAATAGATGGTGCTAACCATCATAGGAAATGAGTACGCTTCTCAGAATGTACATTCGTTCTGTGCAAATGGGGCAAAATCAAATGTTCTCAGGCTAACATTCTTTACAGAACGAATATGTGAATGTAGAAAATGCCACTAGATGGCAATGAGGAGTTTACAAATTTCCTATGTCATCTTGTGGCCATAATGCAGTATTTAAAGGAACAGATTATATTCCCTGCAGATCAAATGTGTGCAGGGCCGCCATCAGGAATTTTGGGGGCCCTTACACAGCTTCAGGCATGGGCCCCCTGGAGCAGAGGAGAACCGGGAGGGTCTGCTGCAAATTGAGAAGCGGGGGGGGGGGTGCCACAAATTGAGAAGCGGGGGGTTTGGGTGCTGACGAACACAAAGAAAACAAAAGAACAAAAAAAAGGGGGGTTGCCATCCAGGGCACTGGGGACCTCTGGGCCCCTTGCAAAAAAAATAAATAAAAATAATAATAAAAAAAAAAAGGAGGTTTCCATCCGGGGCCCTGCGGACCTCTGGGCCCCTTACAAAAATAAATAAATAAAATAGATTAATAAAAAAAAAAGGGGGGGTTGACATTCGGGCCCCTGGGGAACTCTGGGCCCCTTATAATTAAAAAAAAAGGGGGGGCATCCGGGCCCCTTACAGGTGTACTGCCTGTACCCCCCTGATGGCGGCCCTGAATGTGTGAATGGGGAAAATACCGCATTATGGCCACTAGATGGTGCTGATGAGCATATGAGGAGTCCTATGATAGTCGGTTCCATCTAGTTGCTGTAAATCCAGTATTTTCTGTACGCACAAATTATCCTCCCTTATGGGAGCGAAATGATTGGGTTTCTTTGGTGCGAACAGGTTTTATTGAAGGGGGGTTATTTTTTATGAAAATAAATAAATTGCATAGCTGTTCAGCCATCAAAACTGTATGTCCGTTCTGTGCGAATGGGCCAAAATCCAATGAACTTAGGATCACATATTTGATCTGTAAAGAATGTAATGTAGAAAATACCACATTATGGCCACTAGATGGCAATGAGGAGTTTACCTTCTTCCTATGTCATCTTGTGGCCACAATGCAGTATTATTGCACAGATTATCTTCCCTATGGGAGAAAAATAATTGGGTTTCTTTAGTGCTTTTTATTCTATTGAAGGGGGTGTATTTAAAACAAATTGCATAGCTGTTCATCCATCAAAACTGCATGCAAGCCTTTTGTTTTGAGAATGGGCCAAAAATGTTATGTTCTCAGGTTTTTTTCTCTGCAGGTTGAATCTGTGAATGTGTAAAATACTGCATTATGGCCAGTAGATGGTGCTGACTATCATAGGAAACATGTAAGCTCCTCTGCACCATCTAGTGGCCATAATGTGGCATTTTGCTGATTTGTTTAGTGATCCGAACCCCCTTGCTGCTCCGTAGTTTGGTGTTTTGTAGTGATTTTTGTTTCGCCCACATTTGTTACTAAAATACCTTCAATGAATGGTGGAGAATGATTGCCGACTGATGGATCTGCATGGTGTCAGCTACACAGTACAATGTACAGCAAGGAATTACATATGACCAAAGCATTGCGTGATACCGATAACATTACAAGGTACCAACCGATTGCACCCTACAAGGATGATACGCTGACCTGTTTCCTCCATCTTTGCAGCTGATCTCAACATTTGGAAGAGGAAGAAAAGCTCATCAGCAGAGGTAGATTGTCCTTCATTCGTCTACTCTTTGGCTATTTGGCTCTCACTGCCTATTGAGATTTGTTTGGTTTACTATCACACCCCACTATAGCACCAAAAGTATGTAAACCCCCCTTCCCCTCCAAATTGTGGAGTTCAGATGTTCCTAGTAAAGGGTACTATTCATACGACATTGTAGACAATGTTGTATTATTAGTACCATTCACTGGGAACATTGTGGAATAGAAAAGGGCCTTCACTCGTAACAGTTTGGTGAAGACCCTTTTCTGTTCCATCATGACTGTGCCCCCTGTGTACAAAGCCAGCTCCATAAAGACATGGTTTGACCAGTTGGGTGTGGAGGAACATCAGTGTTCTGATCAGAGCCCTGACCTCATCCCTACTGAACCCCTCTTGACCTCAACCCCATTTTCTGTTCCACCATGACTGTGCCCCTTTGTAAAAAGCCAGCTCCATAAAAACATGGTGTGACCAGTTTGGCGTGGAGGAACTCCAGTGTCCTGCACAGAGACCGGACCTCAACCCTACTGAACATCTTTGGACCTCAACCCTACTTAACACCCTTTTCTGTTCCTCCATGTCTGCCCCTGTGTACAAAGCAAGCCCCATAAAGACATGGTGTGACCAGTTGGGTCAGGTGTGGAGGAACTCCAGTGTCCTGCACAGAGCCTTGACCTCAACCCTACTGAACACCCTTTTCTGTTCCACCATGACTGCCCCCTGTGTACAAAGCCAGCTCCATAAAGACATGGTGTGACCAGTTTCAGTGTCCTGCATAGAGCCCCGACCTCAACGCTACTGAACATCTTTGGACCTCAACCCTACTGAAGACCCTTTTCTGTTCCATCATGACTGTGCCCCTGTGTACATAGCAAGCCCTATAAAGACATGGTGTGACCAGTTGGGTGTGGAGGAACTCCAGTGTCCTGCACAGAGCCCTGACCTCAACCCTACTGAACACCCTTTTCTGTTTCTCCATGTCTGCCCCTGTGTACAAAGCAAGCCCCATAAAGACATGGTGTGACCAGTTGGGTCAGGTGTGGAGGAACTCCAGTGTCCTGCACAGAGCCCTGACCTCAACTCTACTGAACACCCTTTTCTGTTCCACCATGACTGCCCCCTGTGTACAAAGCAAGCCCCATAAAGACATGGTTTGACCAGTTGGGTGTGGAGGAACTCCAGTGACCTGCACAGAGCCCTGACCTCATCCCTACTGAACCCCTCTGGACCTCAACCCCGTTTTCTGTTCCACCATGACTGTGCCCCTTTGTACAAAGCCAGCTCCATAAAGACATGGTGTGTCCAGTTTGGTGTGGAGGAACTCCAGTGTCCTGCACAGAGACCGAAACTCAACCCTACTGAACACCCTTTTCTGTTCCATCATGACTGTTTACAAAGCAAGCCCTATAAAGACATGGTGTGACCAGTTTGGTGTGAAGGAACTCGAGTGTCCTGTACTGAGCCCTGACCTCATCCCTACTGAACACTTTTGAGATGAATCAGAATGCCATCTGTGAGCCAGGTCCTCTCATCAGAACCAGACCTCACAAATGGAAATACATTTCTACAGACTCTACAAAATCTTGTGTAAAGCCCTCCCAGAATAGTGAAGGTTGTTGGCCACAAAGTGAGGCAACTCCATATTAATGTCCATAATGAGGCGGGCAACCCTATATTAATGTCCCTGATGGGAGAAGGGGAAAGAAGGGGGGGGGGTTATATTACTGGCCAAGGGAAAGGGAGGATGGGGTCCGCAGCTCCATATTAATGACCATGGCATGAAACTTCATATTAATGGCCCACGGGGAGGGCAACTTCATATTAAAGTCTATGGGAAGGGGGGGGACTCTATATTAATGTCCTTGGAAGGGCTCCATATTCACTGTCCATGGGGGCAACGTGATATTAATGTCCGTTTGGGGAGGCTCCATATTAATGGTCCATGGGGAGGCAACTCCATTTTAAAGTCCACGGTGGGCTTCAAATTAATGACCATGGGTAGAGGAGCAACTCTGTTTATGTCCATGAGGAGGGCCTTCATATTAATGCACACCTCCCAACTTTCTGAGATGGGAATGAGGGACACCTATTAGCAAAAGTATGTAGGCATAGGACACACCCCCTGCCACGCCTCCTTTAACCACTTAAGCCCCGGACCATTTGGTAGCTAGAGGACCAGAGGTGAATTCAGAATTTTGCACTGCGCTGCTTTAACTGTAAATTGTGCGGACATGCAATGTTGTACCCAAACGAAATTTGCGTCCTTTTCTTCCCACAAATAGAGCTTTCTTTTAATGGTATTTGATTGCCTCTGCGATTTTTATTTTTTGCGATATAAACGGAAAAAGACCGAAAATTTTGAAAAAAAATGATATTTTCTACTTTTTGTTATAAGAAAAATCGAATAAACTCAATTGTAGTCATACATTTAGACCAAAATGTATTCAGCCACATGTTTTTAGTAAAAAAAATGTCAATAAGCGTATATTTATTGGTTTGCGCAAAAGTTATAGAGTTTACAAACTAGGGTACATTTTCTGAAATTTACACAGCTTTAAATTTATGACTGCCTATCTCATTTCTTGAGGTGCTAAAATGACAGGGCAGTACAAAACCCCCCCAAATGACCCCATTTTGGAAAGTAGACACCCCAAGGAAATTGCTGAGAGGCATGTTGAGCCCATTGAATTTTTTATTTTTTTGTCCCAAGTGATTGAATAATGACTAAAAAAAAAAAAAAATTACAAAAAGTTGTCACTAAATGATATATTGCTCACACATGCCATGGTTATATGTGGAATTTCACCCCAAAATACATTCTGCTGCTTCTCCTGAGTACGGGGATACCACATGTGTGGGACTTTTTAGGAGCCTAGCCACGTACGGGACCCCGGAAACCAAGCACCGCCTTCAGGATTTCTAAGGGCGCAAATTTTTGATTTCACTCCTCACTACCTATCACAGTTTCGAAGGCCATAAAATGCCAAAATAGCACAAAACCCCCCCAAATGACCCCATTTTAGAAAGTAGACACCCCAAGGAAATTGCTGAGAGGCCTTTTGAGCCCATTGAATATAATTTTTTTTGTCCCAAGTGATTGAATAATGACAAAAAAAAAAAAAAAAAATTACAAAAAGTTGTCACTAAATGATATATTGCTCACACATGCCATGGTTATATGTGGAATTACACCCCAAAATACATTTTTCTGCTTCTCCTGAGTACGGGGATACCACATGTATGGGACTTTTTAGGAGCCTAGCCGCGTACGGGACCCCGAAAACCAAGCACCGCCTTCAGGATTTCTAGGCACAAATTTTTGATTTCACTCCTCACTACCTATCACAGTTTCGAAGGCCATAAAATGCCAAAATCGCACAAGACCCCCCCAAATGACCCCATTTTGGAATATAGACACCCCAAGCTAGTTGCTGAGAGGAATGGCGAGTATTTTACAGCTCTCATTTGTTTTTGAAAATGAAGAAAGAAAATATATATATATATATATATTTTTTTTTTTTCAATTTTCAAAACTTTGTGACAAAAAGCGAGATCTGCAAAATACTCACAATACCTCTCAGCAAATAGCTTGGGGTGTCTACTTTCCAAAATGGGGTCATTTGGGGGGGGTTTTGTGCTATCTGGGCATTCCATGGCCTCCGAAACTGTGATAGGCAGTGAGAAGTGAAATCAAAAATTTACACCCTTAGAAAGCCTGAAGGCGGTGCTTGGTTTTTGGGGTCCCGTACATGGCTAGGCTCCCAAAAAGTCTCACACATGTGGTATCCCCGTACTCAGGAGAAGCAACAGAATGTATTTTGGGGTGTAATTCCACATATGCCCATGGCATGTTTGAGCAATATATCATTTAGTGACAACTTTGTGCAAAAAAAAAAGAAAAAAAAAAAATTGTCGTTTTTCCGCAACTTGTGTCAACATATAAAATATTCCATGGACTCGACATGCCTCTCAGTATATAGCTTGGGGTGTCTACTTTCCAAAATGGGGTCATTTGGGGGGGGTTTTGAACTGTTCTGGCATTTTATACACAACATTAGGAAGCTTACATCCACTCTTCTAACCACTTGAAGACAAAGCCCTTTTGGACACTTTTTGTTTACATGAAAACATTTTTTTTTTTGCAAGAAAATTATGTTGAACCCCCAAACATTATATACATATATTTTTAAAGCAAAGGCCTTACAGATTAAAATGGTGGGTGTTGCATTTTTTTTTCTACACAGTATTTGCGCAGCGATTTTTCAAACGCATTTTTTGGGTTAAAAAATACACTTTTTTTAATTTTAATGCACTAAAACACACTATATTGCCCAAATGTTTGATGAAATAAAAAAGATGATCTTAGGCCGAGTACATAGATACCAAACACGACATGCTTTAAAATTTCGCACAAACGCGCATTGGCGACAAACTACATACATTTTTAAAAGCCTTTAAAAGCCTTTACAGGTTACCCCAGTAGATTTACAGAGGAGGTCTACTGCTAAAATGATTGCCCTCGATCTGACCTTCGCGGTGATACCTCACATGCATGGTGCAATTGCTGTTTACATATGACGCCAGACTGACGCTTGCGTTCGCCATTGGGCAAGAGCAGGGCAGAACAGGGGTGCTTTTTTTTATTTTTTATTATTAATTTTGCTTTTTTATTTTATTTTTAAATTGTTCCTTCCAAGTATTTTTTTTTTTTTATCATTTTTATTGTTATCTCAGGGAATGTAAATATCCCTTATGATAGCAATAGGTAGTGACAGGTACTCTTTTTTTGAAAAAACTGGGGTCTTCTAGACCCTAGATTTTTCCTCTGCCCTCAAAGCATCTGACCACACCAAGATCGGTGTGATAAAATGCTTTCCCAATTTCCCAATGGCGCTTTTTATATCCGGGGGGGGGGGCATTCCCTCCCACTGCTTGTAAAAGCAGTCCAGAGGCTAATTAGCCGCTAGGATTGCTTTTACATGAAAGCCGGCCGCAGGCTGAAAAGAATGATACCAAGATGATACCTAAACCCGCAGGCATCATTCTGGTATAAACATTCAAAGTCCAGCAACATACCAGTACGTTGCTGGTCCTTGTTGGACATGTATTGTAATCTTTTTATTTCATGCAGCCAGTTGGCTGAACGAAAAAAGAGATTGATCGGTGGGTATGCCCACCATTAGAATACCGCCCTTCATCCACCCACTTCCAATGATGGGCATACACGCACCATTTATATATGCCGAAGCATGGGGGCATCCTCCCGCAAAAAAGTTATGCCGCACACACATGGTCGGACTTTTCCACGGGCAAGCCTCCGTCGGAATTTCGACCGTATGTACGCGGCATTAGGAGCAAAATCGCTCCTCCGCCCCTGCTGCCCCAATGCTTCGGCATATTTGCTTTTTTTTTTTAACTGTGGTGGTGAAATCACCTCCTACAGCACTGGAGTCGCAGGGATCAGGCCTGTCTCTGCGAACGCTGCAGTTATGTGTGTTTTTGTTTTGTAAGTGACAGTGATCGATCGATACTGCACTTGGGTGGCCTGGGCTGGACGGAGGGGCAAAACGCAGGTGCCAGCAGGTATCTGGGCTGATCCCGCTAACACTGCGTTTTTGGGAACCCTAAACTGCTGGGAACGCTAGTATAGATCTGATCAGATCAGATATTGATCTGTTCAGATACTATACCACTAAGGGGGCTGTATGCTTCACGCGTGGGTGTTAGCATTACTGGCACTAACCTGACGCTGCCTGGGGTGTGACTCAGACCCTCTCTGACGCTAAAACCTAATTGATATCACCCGCCGGGCGATCAGGGGGTTAAACCTTTATTGGGTTATATACGGCGGGTGCCCTGACACTATAAAAAGCAAACTAACTAACCAGCGTCACCCGTAACACTTATATGGTGATTACTGGTGAAAGGGTTAACTAGGGGCAATCAGGGGGTTAAAACCTTTATTAGATAATATATGGGGGTACCTGACGCTATAAAAACCTGCGGCGAACCTAAAAAAAATTACCAGCTACCGATCTGCATCACAGACACTAAGACAGCGTTTAGAAAAACGATCGCTTAGTGACAGTGGTGATAGGGGGTGAAAGGGTTACCTGGGGGGCGATCAAGGGGGTTAAACCTTTATTAGATAATATATTGGGGTACCTGACGCTATAAAAACATGCGGCGAACCTAAAAAAAATTACTGGCTACGATCTGCATCACCGACACTAAGACAGCGTTTAGAAAAACAATTGCTTAGCGACAGTGGTGATAGGGGGTGAAAGGGTTACCTGGGGGGCGATCAAGGGGGTTAAACCTTTATTAGATAATATATTGGGGTACCTGACGCTATAAAAACCTGCGGCGAACCTAAAAAAAATTACTGGCTGCCGATCGGCATCACTGACGCTAAGACAGCGATCAGAAAAATGATCGCTAAGCGACAGTGGTGATAGGGGGTGAAAGGGTTATCTGGGGGGTGATCAGGGGGTTAAACCTTTATTAGGGGGGGTTAGGGGGCTACACTGGACCTAAGACTAAACTTTGGTGACACTTTTACAGTCACAAATGTCACTGATTGCAGTGATCACTAAATAAATGGTCACTGCAATCAGTGACACTGTGACTGGGGGCTGGGGGGGTGATCTGGGGGGTGATCTGGGGGGTGATCTGGGGGGTGATCTGGGGTGTCTGGGGGGGCGATTTATGTCCCTATGTGTCCTGGTGTCAGTGTAGTGTTGTGTGCACTGACCTGATATCTTCTCTTGTACGGCGCTCGGTATAGGGGCATTTCTATTCGCCGGGAGCGATCGCGAGGGGGTGGCCAGAAACGAATGGCTGCCCCCTCATCCCGGAACGCTCCCGGACACTTAGCCACCGCTCACTGTATAGAAGGGGGGTCCGATTGGACCCCCCAACTGTACAAAGGCAATCACGTACACTCTACGTGATTGTGCCTGTCGGTGCCATTCTGCCGACGTATATATACAGTGAGCGGTCGTTAAGTGGTTAAAGGAGAATTGTACAGAAAGAAAAAATGATTGGTTAAACGCATAAGTGCTTTTTTTTACCACTACCGCTTCTTTATATTGGCTTTTGGAATTTACAGATGCAGCAATTTAGAAATTGGATGAAAAGTTTAGCGCTGGGAAACACTTTTTGAAAGATAAAAAGTGCATTTTATATACAACTATATAGATCAGACCAAAATGAGGGACAAATGAGGAGGAAAGAGGGACTTTGTTCCGAAATCAGGGACAGTTGGGAGGTATGTTAATGTCCCCTGGGGAGGGAAACTCAATATTAAAGTTCATGGGGGGCTCTAGATTAGTGACCATGGGGGGCAACTCCATATTAGTCCATGGGGGGCTCCATAATAATGGCTATGGGAAGGGGGGGACCTTTATATATTAATGTCCATGGAGGGACTCCATATTAGGGGGCAGGGGGCCACTTGATAATATTGTCCATTCGGGGGGGGGGGGCGGGGGGGCTCAATGTTGATGACCATGGGAAGGGGAGCAACTCTATATCAATGACCATGAGGAGGGCCTGCATATTAATGGCCCACGGGGAGGGCAACTCAATATTGAAGTTCATGGGGGCTCTATATTAGTGGCCATGGGGTGGAGGGCCAACTCGTTATTAATGTTCATATGGGGGAGGGTTCTATATTAATGTCAATTGGTGGGCTCCATATTACTGTCCCATGGGGGGGAAACTCCATATTAGTCCATAGGGGCTCTATAATAATGGCTATGGGAAGGTTGGGCACCTCTATATTATTGTCAATGGAGGGGCTCCATATTCGTGGCCATGGGCAGCGGCAACTTGATATTATTGTTCATGCAGATAGTGCCATATTGATGACCATTGGAAGGGTGGCAACTCTATATTTATGTCCCTGAGGAGGACCTCCATATTAATGTCTATTAGGGGAGCCCCATAAAAATGGCCCAAAGAGAGGCCAACTCCATATAAAAGTCCATGGATAAGGCTCCATAATAATGGCTTTGGGAGGTGGCTACTCAATATTATTGTCCATTCGAAGGGCTCCATATTACTGACCATTGGAAGGGGACCTCCATAATAATGTCTATTGGGAAGCCCCATATTAATGGCCCACGGGGAGGTCAACTTCATATAAAAGTCCATGGGCGGGGGCTCCATAATAATGGCTATGGGAAGGGGGGGGTTAACTCTATATTAATGTCCATGGAGGAGTTCCATATTAGTGGCCATTGGGGGGGGGGGGACTTGATATTAATGGGGGAGGGGGTCCATAATAATAAACATGGTGGATCATAATGTCCATTGGTGGTGGACCTTATATTTAATGGCCATGGTTTTGAAATTGGATCTCCAACAAGCTTGCATAGGTGTGATGGTTAGTTGTCCATGGGTGTTTGGCCATGTTGTGTATATTTTGGATATAAATGAATAGGAAGTGTGTATTTACAGTATTTGTATGTGTGTGTAATATATATATATATATATATATATATATATCTCTATATCCTCCTGAGGTAAAGTGTGCAGTTTCGGTTGGTGTTCGGTGTCCCTCATATCTCACCCAATCCCTTTTTTTTTGTTTTTGTTTTTTACACTTTTTAGGCTGCAGTGGAAGGAAAGACTTGCTAGGACCTCCTTATTGAGACAGATATAACCAAAACACGAAGACCCCACTTGAACGTTCTGTAAGACGCCTCTTCTCCGTATTCCGGCCCGGTGAATGGCACACCAACGACGCTCAATGGATAAATCTGTTTGGCTGAGTCGAATGCGAACACGCAGATTTAAGAAGTTCACAAGAAGTACGTTTCTGCTATCGTGTTCTCTGATGGTTTTACGGGCTCTGGAGGACTCCATGGCTTCCAGTGGGAAATACACAAGATTTCCTTGTTGTGAAAGGGGAGCGGAGGGTAATCCGGAATGGTGCCTCTGTGTGAGCATCCCATAGACAGCAGATTTAAGATTGCGGCAGACCGGGAAACATGTTGAAGCCATTTCAAAAGTCAATTTACAGTCTTTGAAAGTCTTCAGATTTCAGAATATTCCCTGGTGATCCTGTGATGGAGGACCTTGCTTAGGCACTTCCTTTTTATAGGACGACAACAGTTGGCATCTGCTATGCAAGCAACTATGTAAAGTCCATATCAAGACAGGTTTCCAGCAGTGGCGGCTGGTGCTCAAAATTTTTGGAGGGGCGCAAACAAACAAAAAAAAAAACATCAAACGCCGCCACTGTGCCATGCCATCAAACGCAGCCACTGTGCCCATCAATTGTCGCCACTGTGCCATCAATTGTTGCCACTGTGCCCATCAATTTTCACCACTGTGCCATGCCAAACGCAGCCACTGTGCCCATCAATTGGCGCCAGTTTGCCCCAAAAATGCAGCCAGATTACCCCCCCCCCCGCCTGGCACTTACCTTTCTCGGTCAGCCATCCTCGGATCCTCCTCCACGATCCCTCGATGTAGTCCCACCCTCAATGTCAGTTCAGCAAATCGGGTTACTGGTAACCAGATTGGCTGAGATGCGTGTCAGTGTTTACCAAGGAAGGCACCCCCCGTGCGCCTCTTGGTTAACTATTTGGAAGCCGATTACAGCCCCCAGGCTGTAATCAGAAAGCCTATCAGAGCCGCTGGCTCTGATAGACACTTCCACAGCCAACCAGCTGCCGTTATTCAGATGGCCGGCGCTCGCCAGAGGGCTGCCCATCTGAATAGTGGGCAGCAGCGGCGACAATACATACATTTATGCAATGCGTGAATGTATGTATTGTTTTTCAGTGGCGGTGCAGGAGCGAGAGGGGGCGGTGCTCCTGCGCCCTCTATGGATGCACCACCACTGGTTTCCGGGGGTTACCGCTGCTTGAGGAAAGACTTGACTTGTCATAAGGGGAAGCCTGCTGCTTCTGCCCATAGCCTAGTTGCCTGGCTGTCATGTATAGCCTCTGGCTTCAAGTATGTATATCAAGAAAATCATCCCCCCCCCCCCTTATCTACCTTTGTTCCAGGTCTGAGATTCAACCTACTAAAAATGGGGTCAACATGACTGCCAGGCTTGTAGCATTTTCAGTAGAGATGGTGATCACTGGCAGCCCCTGTTTATCTTATGACAGGTTTTGGTTAAAGCTCCCCATACTGGCAATACAATCTCCTTCAGATTTACTAAAATTACATAAAATGAGGACCTTCCTGAACTATCCAATCATGGAACCCCCGGATATAAAAGTTATTAAGGTTGCAGATATAAATGAATGGAAAAGAATATATATTTGGTAGGAGACTGATACATAATTCTTGGTAGATCTATTTGTTGTATGTATGGCCCCTATTGCTATTTGACATGTACTTTCCTGCACTAGCCAATTTGTTGGGTTTCAGTGTTCTTGAAAAAATAAAACATTTTTTTTTACCAACTTGTGTTTTCCTATTCAGTTCTATATCTTCAGGCAAGCGTTTCATTGAGTTAGATGCGCAGTACACTAGACTTGATGTGACTTTACGCACTACTCTAAAATGTCCACAAGGTGGCAGCATTCTCTATTTATTCAAGTTGGACATTTCTAAAACCATATTAATGGCCATGGAACTATGGAAAGGGCAACTACATATTAATGACTGTGATTTGGGGGGCAGGACAAGTGGAATTTGTTAACTTCATATTTAAGTCTATGGCTTCGTAATAATGGTCAGGGGGGAAAGGGGCAGCAAATCCACATTAATGTCAATGGGGATTGGAAGTTGGCTTCATATTAATGTTTATGAGCAGAGGGGAACTATTAATGTTCATGAGGGAGCCCCTACATTAGTGTCCATTGGGTGTGGAGAAATCCATATTAATGGTCATAGTTTTGGAATGGGATGTCCACAGATGTTTGGCCATGTTGTACAAGTTTTGACTATAGTAGATTGTACATTTCCATGGAAAGGGCAACTGCATATTATTGACTGTGATTTGGGGGGCAGGACAAGTGGAATTTGGCAACTCCATATTTAAGTCTATGGGTCCATACTAATGTTCATGGGGATTGGAAGTTGGCTCCATAATAATGTCCATGGAGATTGGAAGTTGGCTCCACATTATTGTCCATGGGGATTGGAAGTTGGCTCCACATTAATGTCCATGGGGATTGGAAGTTGGCTCCATAATAATGTCCATGGAGATTGGAAGTTGGCTCCACATTATTGTCCATGGGGATTGGAAGTTGGCTCCATATTAATGTCATTAATTAATGAGCAGAGGGGAACTATTACTGTTTATGAGGGAGCCTCTATGTCCATGGAAGAGGGGGGACTCAATATTAAATACAATGGCGGAGGCAGCCGGCAACTTAATATTAATGTCCATGGGGAGGGGGTTCCATATTAATGGTCATAGTTTTGGAATGGGATGTCCACAGATGTTTGGCCATGTTGTGTACATTTTGGATATAGTAGATTGTACATTTCCATGTACAGGGAAACTACATATTAATATCCATGATGGGATGGGGGGGGGGGGCGGGGTACTTTAATATTAAGTTCTTGGGAGCTCCATAATAATGGCCATGGGAAAGGGGCAGCAAATACACAGTTCTGTCCATTGTAAAGGTGGGGGGAGCAACTCCATATTAATTTTCATGAAGGGGCCTCTGTTAGTCTCCATTGGGGGGGGGGGGGGGGGAGTTGGCTACTCAAAATTGAAGTCCATTGGGTAAAGGGGCTCCATATTAATGTTCATGGGTGAGGTGGAATCCTTATTAATGGCCATAGGTTTTGTAATGGGATGTCTGCAGATGGTTCAGCCATGTTGTGTAGATTTTGGATACAGATACTCCTCGTTCAACGACCACTCAGACTTACGACCAGCTCTCTTTTATTGAGCTGGAGTTTTGTGTTTAGACTTTCTTTTCACTGTACAGTACAGTAAAGTACAATAGGAAAAGCGGGGTGGTGGGGGCAAGGAAATAGTTGCTGAGGCTAAACCTAGAGCATCCCACCCAATTAATAGACTTCCTCGGTACTGATAAAACACAATAAACATTGTTATATTAAAAAGTTTATTGCAAAGTAAAATTACAAAACAGATGATTATACACATCAGAGATTGGTCAGGGTCTCAACTAGTTTCGCGGGGTTGTACCGCTTCTTCAGGAGAGCCAATCCAATGAGTAATTTAGTCAGGCGCAGAGCCAGGTGGCCCACATGGTTCCCCCCGCGGTGGACAGGGGGGATTGTGCGTTGGATATCACGGCGGTTACATCCGTGGATATTGGAAGCCAGGCCATATAAGGGGGGGGGGGATTCCTGGTAGTGGGTAGTATGATGGTACGTTATTATTATTTATTCCTGCATGAGGCCATACTCCCATTTTTTTCAGTACAGTACAATAGTTAAGAATGCCTAAAATATTGATTACTTGAAAAAGTGGAAAAGTTCCCCACTGGGTTTTTTTAGCAGCAAGAATAGACAAGTATCTATTATAAAAAAAAGTTGGTTTTATTTACTAGAAAAAGTTCAATTGTACAGGAGAATTAAAAATATGAGCTAAATATTGATTACTTGTGACTCCTCATTTACTGACAAATTCATTTAACGACCTGGTAGTTGGAACGGAACCTGGTCGTTAAGTAAGGAGTACCTGTATAGTAGATTGTACAATTGTGACTGTGCACACTACTCTAAAGTGTCCACAAGGTGGCAGCATTCTCCATTTATTCAAATTGGAACTTTTGGTAAAATTGGGGATTTTTTTTATTCTTTCCTTTTTTTCACTGTAGATTTTCCTGGCGATAAAAGCGCAAGCCCCCTGGTGGATTGGACAAAAAAAAAACCCAAAAAAAACGTTTAATGTATCTGTAAAGGCGCCATGACCCCCTTTTGTAATATTAGTTGTGAAATTATTTTTGGTTCATTCAAAAAACATTAGAATTTTTTTATTTAAAAACTGAAAGCAAAATTTAGAGTAATGTTGATACCTAGAGTGGATCTAAACTGCATGACATTTATTTTGCCAACGCTTCATGTATCAAAAGAATGGTCATGTCTTTATTCATTAATGCTCCCCCAATCCCAGTGCTGCTGATCACCTGCAGCCTCTTTCAGCCACTTCCTGTCTCCTCTCCCCCCCCCCCCCCCCCACCATCAGCTGCACCTCATTGCTGTGGGCTGGCTTCCTGATAGTCTCAATGGGGTGGGTCACGCCTGAGCAAGGTGTGACAGTGCGGCTGCTTCTAGTCACCACCAGGGGGTGCATGTGATCACACAGGAGAGCAATTGGTAGAGAGGGGTGTTGTCACCCTTTATAGCAGGAAGTGCCTGAACAAGGACCTTCATGGCAGGATCACCAGGAAAGAGTTTAATGAAATGTGCTGATTTAAAAAAAAGATTGAAAATTACTTTTGAAGTGACAGGAATGTGTAAAAAAACTTGTATGAGATTTTAGTGATCGGGGTTACTTTTAGATTGCAGCCGCATTGATTCAGTATAGAATAAATAGAGATATGCTTTTCTTATTCTAGTAAGAAACCGAAAAGGCAGCCTCAGACCCCAAACAAGTGGGGTGGGGTAGATTTATATTGGGGGGGAGGGGAAAAGGTAGTAATGCTGGTGCTGCACGCTGTATATGCATGAAGCCTAAAAGGTCATTTTACTTACCTTATCCCTCACACCCCCAGCAGAGGGCGCTCTCCTCTTCCCCTTTCGACACCTCGGGTTGTCGGCGGGCCCTCGGAATCCTTACTTACAATGCAGGACTGCTGGTCCTGCATTGTATTTGATGACGGCAGAGCGCCTCCCAACAAAGTGTGGAAGAGAAGCGGGTGCAGGGGGACCGGTTGCAATGGAGAGGGAGTGACTGAAGGAGGAAGGGACAAGGTACTTAAAACTGCATTACAGGCTCCATTTACAATAGCGCATCTCTAAAGCCACATGATTTCCAGTGCAATTTTGTTGCGACTTTTGGTACAACTTGATACGACTTTCCATTCTCTGGATCAAAGTCGCATCAAAAGTCACACCAATGTAGTGCAGGCACCTTTTTATAGTCGCTGCGACTTTAAGTTGCACCAATTTAAAGGATGGGCTGAGACCAGCGGCGGCCCGTCCATTAGAGGCACCCGGGCGCCGCCCCTTCTCTCCAGGCCACCCCCTATATGGAATGGATAGATTCATGCATAGCATGAATCTAGGCAGGCCCGCCGCGGCCACCCCCTATTCATGCGTCTGGCCCCTTTCAGGACGCCGGGTGCATTCATTACAGCGTCCAGGTTTTTTTTTTTTTTAAGCACCTGATTAGAGCCAGAGGCTCCAATAGGCTTCAAAATAGGGTGGACTCGGGCCGCAGAGATTGCGACCGGAGCCCACCCAGGTGTGTTAAAACAGCGAATGAATATTCGCTATTGTAACACTGATCCTCACACTGGCCAATCAGAAGCGGGTGTGAGACACATTTTCCCATTGTCCGAAAAGAGAATGCTCCTGACTGGCCGTCAAGGAGGAGGGAGGAAATGGAAGCTGCTGCCGCCGCTGTCGCTATGGTGACCCGCGGAGAGCAGGAGAATGGGAGGCCACCGCCGAGCAGGGGAAGTGATGGGATAAGTGCCACTGATGGGCCGGGCCGGGGGGGGGGGGTATATGGCATACTACTATTTGCCACCCCCCAAAAAAA
The DNA here is from genome assembly GCA_029206835.1 of Rana muscosa. Lineage (NCBI taxonomy): Eukaryota > Metazoa > Chordata > Amphibia > Anura > Ranidae > Rana > Rana muscosa. The sequence continues at coordinate 86,724,069 of CM055124.1, read as the reverse complement.
TTCCAGCCGCCACTGACTGAGACTTGTCATGCGACTTTGATGTCCAAAGTCACATGTAAAGTCGCACAGGTGTGCATGGAGCCTTCATGTTCCCCTAGACCAGTGGTTCTCAACTCCAGTCCTCAGGACCCACTAACAGGCCAGATTTTAAGTATTACCTGGGGGAGATGCAGACTAGAATACTGCAATCCCTGAGCAACAAATGATATCACCTGTGATGTATTTCAGTTATCTTGCAAACCTGGCCTGTTAGTGGGCCCTGAGGACAGGAGTTGAGAACCACTGCCCTAGACCAAAATAAGCATTTAACGCTTGCAGTGCAGGGTGAGCGAGAGCTCCACCCCAAGGGTAGTCTTGAGATGTCCTGGAGTTCAGCTTTAATCTCCCCAGACAATAGTAAAAACCTGATAGGGGTCCATGCTTCATCCAAAACTAGAAAAAAATAAAAATTTACTTTACTTACACTTTAAGGTACATGGCTGACTATTGCTGTTCCCCCATCCAGATGGGTGCATTTCTGCGATCCAGAACCTTCCAGGAATGTTGAGTGCTTGCTTCCCCCCCCCCCCCCCCCCGTTGTACACTGTGGTTCCAGCTGCTGCCCCCTACAGGATTGTGTAGTAATGGAGGGAGGAGGGCTGGTGGAAGGTACCAGTGTACAGCAGGGGGGTGGAGGCATTCAACACTCCTGGATGTCTGTCTGATGCTGAGATTTTTTTCGGAGGCCGTACCTCTTTAAGGGAATAAAGTTTGGACTCATCACCCACTGGACGGGTAATAAAAAAAAACGTCAAGCCAAAAACGATTTTTTTCCAATTTGAATGGCGTGAAGAAGGAGTAGAACACCCATCAGGTATCTATTGTTTCTCTAGGCTCCATTAGAGAAATTTTCCCCTGACTTCCTGTACTTCTGACAATGGTTGCACCAGACAGGAAATTAGGGAAATTCTTCAACAAGGACTCAGACAAAAGTAACAATGGGGAAGGTGGGGTACCTGTGGTGTTATGGGTGGGATGGGACATGCATAAGAGATGTTCGAGATGTCCCAGGGTCGCTGGAGTGTTCCGAGTATATACATACACCTGCCAACCATCCAGACTTTGTACCATATTTGCCGGCGTATAAGACGACCTCCTAATTTTCCAGCTAAAAGGTTGGTTTTGGGATATACGCCCCGTATAAGACGACCCCCCTTCCGACCCACCTCACTGTGCCCATTACCTACCTTACTGTGCCGATCTCTAGATCCCTTATGCAGAGTCAGACTTCGGGCGTCCATTGTTCAAAAGCCGCGCCTCCGTCTTGTCCTGTTCTGTGATAGGCGGAACACTCAAGCCTCGTACACACGGCCGGTTTTCTCGGCAAGAAAGCTGCTAAGAGAGCTTGTTGCTGAGAAAACCATTCATGTGTATGGTTTCTTGTCTGGAAAACTGCCGGGAATCTCGACGAGAAAAATAGAGAACCTGCTCTCTATTTTCCTCATCGGGATTGTCGGCAGAGTGTTTCCTGCCGAGAAAACCGTGCGTGTGTACGAGGCTTGTATGCTTACCTGTCCCCAGGTAAGCCCGCGCATGCTTGATGAGACTTTGACGCATGCGTGGTAGCTTACAAGGGTAGTGTAGGGTGTAGCAAGATGTCGGCGACGGCATCGAATGTGACGAGCGCATGCTCGTCATAGTCGATGACGTCACCGCGTTCTTGCCTTTCAAAAGAACGGCGGTTCTTTTGAATGGCCGTGTGTACACTCGGCGAGCAAGGCAAGCTTGCCGGGAATCTCGTCGGGAAAACCGACGTTTTTTTTTTCCCGACGAGATTCCCGCCCATGTGTACGAGGCTTCAGTTTCCCAGCAGAGCCTGTGTTCGGTGTTCCGCCTATCACGGAGGTCCTCTCGTCCGAGGCCGATAGGCGGAGTGTTCCGCCTATCACGGAACAGTACGAGGAGGAGGCACGGCTTTTGAACAATGGACGCCCGCAGTCTGACTGACTGATCCGGCGTATAAGACGACCCCTGACTTTTGGGGGATATTTTTAAGTACAGAAGGTCATCTTATACGCCGGAAAATACGGTATATGGGACTTTTTAGCTAGAGCACCATTATGATTCCGGACACAAATTAATCTAAAAGTTGATACTTTATTTACACACGTATCTGTATAGTTTTAGGGTTTGGTCTAGGTTGAGACCCATGATGAAGGAGGTTTAATATTATTAATACAATATAATAATAGCACCTTAATACCAGCCCTATGAATGTGGTTTTAATAGATTTTTGTGGCTTTAGATTTTAACACCAGTCAGAATGTAACTGTTATCTGAAAAGATTGCAACATTATTCAATATACGAAATGTACAAAACAATTGTAAAAAATACAAAGTGTCCATTCCTTGTGGTTATGTTTTTAATATTAGTTCTATTAACCAGTCACTTTTCATTTCCAAAGTTTTTTTTTTTTTTAAAGTTATGGTTGTGTGAGATCCTCCTTACCCTATCGCAATCCTTAAGGTTATGGTTGGGTAACGTCCTCCTGACCCCCATCGCAGTCCATAGGGTCAGGGGGACCTTGCTCAGCCATAACCTTAAGGACTGCAATTGGGTCAGTAAGACGTTACCCAACTATAAACTTACCACAATCCTTAAGGTAGGGGGTCAGGAAAACCTTGACGAACCCTAATCACAGTCCTTGAGGATATGATTGGGTAAGGTGCTCCTGACCTCCATTATAGTCCTTGAGGTTATGGTTGGGTAAATTCCTCCTGAATAGGTTTCCTATTGCAAACCTTAAGGTTACAGCTGGATAAGGTCTTCCTAAACCCCAATCTCACAGTCCCTGAGGTTATGGTTAGGTAACGTCCTCCTAACACCATAACCGTCCATAGGGTCAGGAGGATCTCACCCAGCTATAACTTAAGGACTGGGTAATGAGGCCGGAACGACATTACCCAACCATAACCTTACCACAATCCTTAAGGTTATGGCAGGGTAAGGTCATCCTGAACCCCCCCCCCCATCACAGTCCTTGAGGATATGATTGAGTGAGGTCCTCCTGATCACCATTACAGCCTTTGAGGTTATGGTTGGGTAAATTCCTCTTGACCTTATTGCACACCTTAAGGTTATGGCTGGGTAAGGTCTTCTTGACCCCTGATCACACTCCATAGGGTGAGGAGGACCTTGCCCAGCCATAACCTTAAGGACTGCAATAGGGTCAGGAAGACGTTACCCAACCATAAACTTACCACAATCCTTAAGGTTATGGCTAGGTAAGGTCCTCCTGATTCCCAGCACAGTCCTTGAGGTTATGGTTGGGTAAGTTCCTCCTGACCCCTATTACAAACCTTAAGGTTATGGCGGGGAGGGTCCTCCCACCCCCCATCAAAGTCCCTGAACTTATGCTTGGGTGATTTCCTCCTGACCCCATTGCATTCCTTGATTTTGAGCTTACTGTAATGAAGTGAAGCAAATTGTTTGTTATTCTTTAGAAAATTAGGTTCTTTTCGGTGTCCTTTATATTGAAAATGAAAAATAAATCTGTTTCAGTTAAAGCAGTGCCTTTGGTTTTCATAATAGTGGTTGTGTGATGGCTTTTATTTCCAGTTTGAGGCCTTGGCTTTTCGATCTTGCTTAGCTCATTTGTCCAGACAAGCTCATATTGAATTGTCTTTCTCTATGTACTCATAAACCACCGTGTCCCCTCCGAAGCTTGCCACAAAAATAAACGCCCTCCCCCGCACACGCACCGTGGTTAAAGCTCTGGCTTCCAACACTTTGAATTCCTGCATGGGCACCAAAGGCCCTGAAGATCCTTCCTTGTCATTGGTCTCCTCAACTTCCCAGTGTTTCCATTTTTCAAGCTGGTATATCCAGGCGTAGCCATAGTCATTGCCCAGGAGTGCGTGCCAATGTAGACCGAGGAGAAGAGGTTGGAAGACGTGGGAACCTCGGGATGGCAGCTGCTGCAACTGTTTAAACATGGAGCCATCCCACCTAACCAAAGAAGAGTCTCCCATGTATCTCACCAGGCATGCAAACACTCCGTCCTCTGCATCGGTAAAGTGTTTGACGGCGTAGACATCCCAGGCTTCCGGAATATCGGTGAGGCGTTCCAAGCGCTTGTTCTCAAAGCGATATACTAGAGGCCTCTGTGAGCCGCTACTCATGATCAGATGTGGGGAACCTGAGAGCATTAGGGGTTCAGCGTCCGTGTCACGGTACCAACGAGGCAGCTGCTGCTGTGGGTAGAAGCCCACCCCGTTCCATCGGTAAAGGGTGCTGGCACCAGACTTGGCACTGTCTGCGATGATGAAGTAGAGGTCCCCTTCGCTGGACGTGAAGCTCTCAATGTCGTTGGGCTTGCGGATGTCTGTAAAATGCTGGAAAGGACGAAATGCTGTCGGGCTTCCAGGAGAGGGGTCTCGGCGGTAGACGTAAGTACCACCAAATAACTGGGCCACCACAACGAATAACTGCTTGCCAATTACCAAAGGCAAGCAGGAGACCACCGCAATACCTGCACCATGGAAACAAAGATGTAAGGGAAATTTGTAAATTGACAGCAACTCAACATTTACGTCTCTACAGCCTGACAGAGAATTGAACCCTTCTCCGATTCTATCCGAAATGATCTAAAACTTGAACTGGAGTTGAGCTTTTAAGATGGCCATCTTAGGGCCAGTTCACACCACACTTTTGTGATTCAGATGCATTTCTGAATGCGTTTTGGTGCGTTTTTCATACGTTTAATTTGTTTTTTTGCCAGTTTTTTTTTTCAGTGATGCGACTTGCTTGCAACTTTGATCTTATAAGTTTTTGGTTTTGGCCAATAACAACACTAGTGTGACCTAAATACTTTCCCTTTTTACGTCCTGGTTTCTGTGTGTTGTGTGGCACATCATGTGTGCGAAGTGCTTTGGCAACGCAACCACGACATGCATTTGCAGCACATTTCCAACACGCGCTAAAAGGTGTGTTTTGTGTCTGGAAACTCACAGATGCAAATTTAGCCTGAATGGCAACAGGAGTGATGTGCTTTTTCCGAAACTCACGTCGGCACACGTGTTTTTGCGTTTGGAAATGCCCAGGTGCCAATGAAACCTAATTATGAATTACACCCCAATCACGATTAGCGGAGACGTGTTTTGCCAAGACCAAGAAGGTTCTTGAGCTACTTTGGGGCATTTGTCCTGCATAGGGCAACCTATTCAAATCAATGGGCTGCCCTATGCGCACCACATTTTTTACACACCAAAAAAATTAAATGTGTGTTTCCGCTAGGGATGAGCTATCTGTTCGAGTCGAACATGAGTTTGACTCGAACATTGGCTGTTCGCCCGTTCGGGGAACAGCGAACAATTTGGAGTGTTCGCAGCAAATTCGTAAAGCCGCGAAACACCCTTTAAAAGTCTATGGGAGAAATCTAAAGTGCTAATTTTAAAGGTTAATATGCATGTTATTGTCATAAAAAGGGTTTGGGGACCCGGGTCCTGCCCCAGGGGACATGTATCAATGCAAAAAAAGTTTTAAAAACTGCAGTTTTTCGGGAGCAGTGATTTTAATAATACTTAAAGTGAAACAATAAAAGTGAAATATTCCTTTAAATTTCGTACCTGGGGGGTGTGTATAGCATGCCTGTAAAGTAGCGCATGTTTCCTGTGTTTATAACAGTCTCTGCACAAAATTTAATTTCTGAAGGAAAAAAAGTAATTAAAAAAAAACTACTCGCGGCTATAATGAATTGACAGTCCCGGCAATACAGAGAAAAGTCATTAAAAGTCATTGAAAAATAAAAAACAAAAACAAATGGGGGGGGGGGGTTCCCCAAAAATTCCATTAACAGGCCCTTCAGGTCTGGTATGGATATTAAGGGGAACTCCACGCCAAAATATATATATTTTTTTTTTTACATTTTGCCGCGGAGTTCCCCTTAATATCCATACCAGACCTGAAGGACCTGTTGATGGAATTTTGGGGGACCCCCACGCATTTTTTTTCAATGACTTTTCTCTGTATTGCCGGGACCCGACAATTCATTATAGCCGCGAGTAGTTTTAAATGACTTTTTTTCCTTCAGAAATGACATTTTGTGCAAAGAGCGTTTATAAACACGGGAAACCTGCGCTACTTTACAGGCATACTATACACACCCCCCAGGTACGAAATTTAAAGGAATATTTCACTTTTAATGTTTCACTTTAAGCATTATTAAAATCACTGCTCCCAAAAAAACTGACGTTTTTAAAACTTATTTTTGCATTGATACAAAGGCGTACTAAGGGGGGGGGGCGGGCCGCCGCCGGCTACCACACACTGGGGGGGTGTCAGACCGGCACCCCCCTCCGCGATTGTACTACACCCGCGGTGGCAGCACCATGGGTTTAGGCAGCGCCACACTGTGACAGGCACACACAGGCAGGGAGAGGCGAGTCAGCTACAGAGGCAAGGAGGAGGGGGTGCAGGGTGACACTGCTGCACCTACCATCCCCTCCTCTCGCGGGCTGCCTGTCTGTGCGATCCCGGATGTCACACAGGCACAGTCGAGCAGCTGAGTGAAGCCGCCTCCTCCTCCTCTCTGTTTATGTGTAAACAGGGAGAGGGGACCTGCTGTGCATGTGCCGCTGCGCTGATCTGAGGTACTAATTGGGGGCTGCACTGAACGAGGGGGGGGGGCTACACTGAACGAGGGGGGGGGCTACACTGAACGAGGGGGGGGCTACACTGAATGAGGGGGGGCTACACTGAACGAGGGGGGGCTACACTGAACAGGGGGGTCTGCACTGAAGGGGGGGTCTGTGTAACATGCAGGGGGTCCAGAGATGCAGGGTGCTGTGTAATGTAAAGGGGTCCAGAAATGCGGAGTGCTGTGTAATGTAAAGGGGTCCAGAGATTCAGGGTGCTGTGTAATGTAAAGGGGCCCAGAGGTGTAGGGTGCTGTGTAATGTAAAGGGGTGCAGGGGGCTGTGTAATGTAAAGGGGCCCAGAGGTGCAGGGGGCTGTGTAATGTAAAGGGGCCCAGAGTGCTGTGTAATGTAAAGGGGCCCAGAGATGCAGGGTGCTATGTAATGTAAAGGGGCCCAGAAATGCAGGGTGATGTGTAATGTAAAGGGGTCCAGTGGTGCAGTTGTGGAGAAGGGGTACACAGTAGTGACAGAGATATTGAAGAATGCAGAGGTATGCCGGGGGCACAGTGGGGTGTTTTTACATTTTATTGTGGGGGGGAGGGGTGCCAGATATAGGATCCGCCCCGGGTGCCAAATGCTCTAGGTACGCCCCTGCATTGATACATGTCCCCTGGGGCAGGACCCGGGTCCCCAAACACTTTTAATGACAATAACTTGCATATTAACCTTTAAAATTAGCACTTGATAGTTCATGTTTGTGTCCCATAGACTTTAACGGTGTTCGCATGTTTGAACAAATTTTTTGCCTGTTCGCATGTTCTGGTGCGAACCGAACCGGGGGGCTGTTCGGCTCATCCCTAGTTTCCGCTATCATCAGGTGTGAATGGGATGTGCTTGGGAGGAGAGGTGAGAGGTCCGATCAGGTCTGCCTGTCTGTTTTTCAGCTGGACTCGGTTGGACCTTCCATTCTCCTCTATGGACAGTCAGATGTAGATGGACCTGGCTACCCCCGATCTGATAAAAACAGATGGAAGGGGATCCATTTCCCTCCGTCTGATCGGACTGGAGGGCAGTCAGGTGTAAACGGACAGCCGGGCCATTTACATCTGGCTGCCTATAGAGCAGAGTGGGCTGAACCTGTCACCCAACCACTCAGCTCAGCAAAACTGGACCCCGCCCGTGTGAAAGGTGCCTAAAAAACGACTGAATACTTACCGCTCTGCCTTAACTCTACTCCACCCAAAAGTAATGGCTCCCTGAAATCTGGTGGGAAATAGACATTACCAGGTGTGTCGATTAGACATGTGCAATTCGTTTCGTTCTGAATTAGTTTTTTGCCATAATTCGACAAGTTCGTTAATTCAGAAATATTCTAATTAACGAAAGCCCGTTTAACAAATTTTTCCCCAATACGGAAATTCAAAAATCGAATTTTCGAAGACTCAAAATTAAAAAATTCGGAAATTCAAAAGTCCAATTTGGAGGTTCGAAAATAAAAAAAATTGGAAATTCGACGATTCAAGAATTCGAAGATTCGAAAATAAATCACAAAATTAGAAAACCAGAAAAATCGAAAATCAGGAATAACTAACTTATAATAACGATTAAATTTCCTTTCAAATTTGGCTGTTAGTGAACGCCAAAAATACGAATTTATCCGAAGTTACGAATTATCCGAAATAACGAATGCCGCATCTAAACTAATTGAACGTAACAAACAATAATAAAAACTTTGTATTCTTATTATTTATTATTAATTTGTTACGTTCCATTCGTTTAGATGCAGCATTCGTTATTTTGGATAGTTCATAACTTTGGATAAATTTGTTACGTTCACTAACAGCTAAGTTTGAAAGGAAATTCCAATACCTATAACTTAATAGTTATTATTTCGGATTTTTACATTTTTGAATTTTCGTCCTTATTTTCGTTCTTTCAAATTTTTCAGATTTTTATTTTATTTTCGAATTTATTCGACATAACGAATTTTGATCATAACGAATGACCCAAAAAACAAATACATTTTTTGGCAGTGCACATATCTAGTGTCGATCACTTGGGTCTACCTTGAGCAGTCGCTGGTTCCTCCCTCTGATCCCTACTCATTACAGGATACAGTAGGTGAAGTGGAGGTCAGCAGGAGGAACCAGCGAGAGCTGAAGGGGACCCAGGAGGTTCAACCTTCCCAAAATCTTATCGATCAGCTTCATCCTGCCCCGCAGGTTAGCTGCGCTCCCCCCATAGACTTCTATGATGTCCCGTTGTATTGGTGCAGCTTCAAAAAGCACGCCAAAGATGCAGCATGTCGGAGTTTTGGTGCGCTTTCCGAAAATCGCAGGACCTCTTAGAAGGGAAATGACAGCAAAACCGCGGGTTGGCAGCGCTTTAGACAAAAGCGCAGCGGAGCTGTATGAAACCGCCATTCATGACCGCCATCAGGGGGGGGGGTACAGGCAGTACACCTGCAAGGGGCCCGCATGGCAACCCCCTTTTTTTTTTTGTAAGGGGCTCAGAGGTCCACAGGGCCCCGGATGGCAACCCCCCTTTTTTTTTTTAAATACATTTTTTTTCTTCCTTTTTTTTGTAAGGGGCCCGGAGTTCCACAGGGCCCCGAATGGCAACCCCCCCCTTTTTTTATATATATATATAAAAAAAAAATGTAATACCAAAAAAAAAGGAAGAAAAAAAAATTAATAAAATATTAAAAAAAGGGGGGGGGGGTTGCCATCCGGGACCCTGGAGACCTCTGGGCCCCTTACAGAAAAAAAAGGAAGAAATAAAATTTAAGGGGCCCAGAGGTCCCCAGGGCCCCGGATTGCAACCCCCACCACTTTTTTTTTGTTCTTTTTTTATTTTTTCTTGTTCTTCTTTTTTTTTGTGTTCGTCAACACCCGAAGCCCTCCCGACCTCAACAATTCGCGGCGGCAGCACCCCCCCCGCTTCTCAATTTGCGGCCACAGCACCCCCCACCAGTACTCCTCTGCTCCAGGGGGCCCATGCCTGAAGCTGTGTAAGGGGCCCCAAAATTCCTGATGGCGGCCCTGCCATTAGTTTCCCACCAGTCTTCAGGAGGCACGGGAGAGGTAAGGATACACTCCTTTTTAATTACTATGCCTTCCTTGAGTAACTTTAACTCTTCATGAGGACCAAAAAAAACCAAAACAACAATACAAAAGACTCTCGCTGTAAAAGGTACCTTTAATGCTGTCAAAGTGTCTAAACTGATAGGCCACATAATCCCACTCCAGGAAGGTGCAGCGTCCCTCGAATGGATGTGCGATCACCACGTACTGCTCTGACAGGTACTCGAAGGCCTTCACCGACAAGGATGGATACTTGAAGGTCCATCTCTGGATAATGTCTACAGAATCAACAGAAAAAACCCCAAATTACGAAGGTACAGACTAGAGATACTAGAGGAAAATTCTGAATTCAAAGTTACATCATGCTGAGTAAAAGGTCTTTTTTTTTGGGGGGGGGGGGGAGTTTAGTACTTGATTGAGGTTCTAATCTTTTCCCACTCAATCCAAGAACAAAAAAAAATTACACAGTATCCAAATTAGACCTCTTTTTAGACTACCGGGGTTCATTCATGAAGGGGGAAAATACTGCATAAATGTGCATGTATCTGATCAGTAGTCTATTAACTAAAAAATAAGCATTTTTTAACCACTTCAATACCGAGCATTTTCACCCCATTCCTGCCCAGGCCAAATTTAAGCTTTCAGCGCTGTCACGCTTTGAATGACAATTGCGCGGTCGTGCGACGTGGCTCCCAAACAAAATTGACGTCCTTTTTTTCCCCCCCACAAATAGAGCCTTCTTTTTGGTGGTATTTGATCATCTCTGTGGTTTTTATTTTTTGTGCTATAAACAAAAAAGACTGACAATTTTGAAAAAAAAACACAATATTTTTAACTTTTTGCTATAATAAATATCCCATTTTTTTTTTTTTTAAACTTATTTTTTTCTCAATTTAGTCCAATACCTATTCTTCTACATATTTTTGGAAAAAAAATATCGCAATAAGCGTATAGTGATTGGTTTGCGCAAAAGTTATATCGCCTACAAAATAGGGGATAGTTTGACAGTTTTTTTTTTTTTTTTACTAGTAATGGCGGTTATCTGCGTTTTTTTTCAGGACTGCGATATTGCAGCGGACACATCGGACACTTTTGACACATTTTTGGGACCATTCACATTTATACAGCGATCCCTAGAGTAGACATGTGCACAACGAAAAAAATTATTTTGTTTTAATACTTTGTTTAGTTAAATTTGTGTAATTTGTTTTCGGAATTAATTTTGTTTATTCTAATTGAGTCAAATTTTCCGAATTGCTGTCAAATTGACCTAAATTCGACCGCATTCGGAAAATTCTAATCAATTTGAATTCTAATTGAATTTTATTCAAAATCTAATTTATTCTATTTCAATTTAATTTATATATTTTTATTCTATTCAATTCATTCTATTTGAATTTTGGAAAAATAGTTATATTCCATTTGAATTTATTCTATTCTAAATTTGAATTTCGTAAGATTATTCTATTCTTTTCTATTCAAATTTATTCTATTCAAATTTTGGGAAATGGTTATATTCTATTTTTTTTTGTATTATTTTCTATTCGTTTTTTCTATTCTATGCTTTTCCATTCTATTCAAATTTATTCTATTCGAATTTTGGAAAAATAGTTATATTCTATTTGAATTTATTCAATTCTAAATTTGAATTTCGTAAGATGGTTATATTCTATTTGATTATTCTATTCTTTTCTATTCAAATTTATTCTATTCAAATTTTGGGAAATGGTTATTTTCTTTCTATTCTATTGTTTTTTTTTTTTATTATTTTCTATTCTTTTTTTCTATTCTATGCTTTTCCATTCTATTCAAATTTATTCTATTTGAAATTAGAATTTCAGAAGATGGTTATATTCTTTCGATTTTATTCCATTCTATTTGACTTAGAATTTCAGGAGATGATTATATTCTTTGTTTTATTCTATTGTTTTTTTTTTGTTTTTTTATTATTATTATTCTATCCCTTTATTTTCTATTATATTATTTTTGTTTTATTCGATTTGAATTTTGGAAAATGGTTACTGTATATTCTATTCCAATTTATTCTATTCTAAATTTGAATTTCGTAAGATGGTTATATTCTATTTTAATATTCTAATCTTTTCTATTTAAATTTATTCTATTTGAATTTTGGGAAATGGTTATATTTTATTTTCTATTCTATCTCATTCCATTCTATTCAAATTTATTCTATTTGAAATTCGAATTTCAGAAGATGGTTTTATTCATTGTTTTATTCTATTTTTTTGTTTTTTAATCTATCCCTTTTTTTTTTTTATTCTTTTTTTTTTTTTCTATTATATAATTTTCTATTCTATTCCTTTATTTCCTATTCTGTTTTCTTCTCTACAGAAATTCAAATGTGAATGCGATTCAAAATAGATTCCAATTCGAGTCAAACTTTTGTTTCATTATTTCGTATTCGTTTAAATTCAGTACTATTGTAACTCGGAAATTTGGATACATCCGAATTTTTGAATAACAAAAAATTCATCCAAATTCGATTTGGAATAAAACAAACTACGCATGTCTATCCCGGAGCTTAGCTTTTAAATAAACCAAATCCCAAGGCACATCCAGGTCCAAAAAAAAAAGAAGGTGCAATTTTGCCACAAAATCAAGTTTTCTGTAATGTTTTGCTCTCTCGTACTTATGACTATAAGAAGTGTGTGGTTTAGGATAGCGGGGTTTCTACCGGTACTTACTGCCGGTGACGCAGTCAAATTCTTTTTCTGACAATCCAGTCAGGTCCCGCCCCTTCATTTTGCCCGCTTCCTGGCACGGCAGTGGGGGCCAAATGGCAACGTTTTTCCCGGGTCCGTGTACCCAGTGCACCAGCCACTTGATCCGACAGTCGCAGTGTAAGGGGTTTCCACGTAGATCACTGCAGTAGAGGGCAGCATTAGAATTTTTTTTGTATGGGCAGCTACATGAACATATGACTCGAGTGTATGTCCATGTTTACTGCCTCTATAAACACAAATCCAACAATATTTTTATTCTAGAAAAAAAAAAAACCCTGCACAAAACGACAACAGAGTTTACAGATAGACTTAAATGTGTGGCAATGCCTCATGCAACTAGTGAGTGTTAACCCCCCCCCCCCACCGGAGGTCATATTCGCATCACAAAGGCAAGGAAATGTCCACCTTATACATCCTGCCAGTGACTCCTCTCCCGGCATTGATGGTACAGAGCACCGTCTCCCAATGGCACTCCCATTGTCAGGGACCTGCCGGAATGGGAAGAAGGCTCTTGCGTGCGCGCATGCACACACGTGCTCCTGTGCAGAATAGGCAAGAGCATCCATCCATGCCTGTGCGTCGATTGCACGTTGGCACCATTATGTCTTTAAAAGGTCAGCAGCTGCAATGATGCATTGCTGTCTGATCTGCAGCTCTGTACCAGTAATCTGCATACCTGTTATCTGTTACCTGTACCGACCCGGCTCTGCTTGACCATCCGATATCTCCAATCCTGACCTTGGTTTGTCTTGACCCTGCTCAGTCTCCTATCTGCCTACCTGCTGCCAGACCTTGCCTGTACCTCTGACCACGCTTAAGCCTGCTGAATCTTAACGTCTGACTACCTGCTCTGACCCCGTTTGTCTGACTCCACTACTGTCTGCTGCTCTGTGTGCACCTAACCCGGCTTGTCTCACCCTGCTCCAGCTTCCTGCTGTTCCTGTACCTGCCAGCTCCCGGGTCGCTGACCTACAACCACCTCCTCTGCTGCCTACAGTTCCAGCCATCCCTGGAGGGTCATCACCTTTCCACTGTGCCAACCACTACATCTACCTCAGGCACTCCTACCTCGCTGTGCTCCCGAGTTCACTGTCCTCACTCCAGTGACTCCTGAGCCAGGGCTGTAAGACAGGTCTCCTCCTACAAGTCAGGCTCTATGATCAGGTACGTTCTGTACTTAACACCCATGCTGTGACTGAGGACCAAGTACTGGTAGCCCAGCAACCTAGGGAGGCCCGTCCCACCATCCCGGACTCTCCATCTCCTGGCCCCGCCACCACCACCACTTCCAACTCAAGCTTGCTGCTGCTCCTCCTTCCTGAACTTAACATTACTCTGTTACCCTGAAAAGTTCCCATGCAGTACTCACAGATCACATGATGCAGTTGAACAAATGGACACTTTACTAGAATTCCACATAACAGTGTAACAATATATCACATTCTTGGTAAAACCTTCAATCTAGTTGCTTTGGTGTACAGTACTTCCCCAACTGAGCCCCGATGCCCCCTACAGTCCATATAGGAAATAGTCCAAATCTTTCACCCATTCAAAGGTCCCTGTCAGGAGCACACTGTTTAGTAGTCCTTCAACTACCGTATATACTCGAGTATAAGCCGAGTTTTTCAGCACTTTTTTTGTGCTGAAAATGCCCCCCTCGGCTTATACTCGAGTCACCTTTTTGCGCCTGATCTCCCGGATTTGGGGACCCGGTACCAGCCGGCCGTAGGTCTCCTGGACCCCAAACTTGGCACACATGTAGCCCCACTCTTCCTCTACAAGTGTGAAAGTTTGTTGTTTGGGGGACCTAAGGCCGGGGAGCACCGATTTTTCAAAGCCGGGCACCCCTTCCATAGACTCCCATGCAAAACGGTAATTTCTCCGGTGAATTTGGGGACCTGGTACCAGCCTGTCATAGTTCCCCTGGACCCGAAATTTTGCGCACATGTAGCCGCATTTCTCCTCTATAAGTGGGCAAAGTTTTTTTTAGCTGGGGGACCTACTGCCGTGGGAGCACCAATTTTTCAAAGCTGGGCATCCCTTCCATAGTCTCCCATGTTAAACGTTAGTCTAGTCATGGACACAGTGAGGCATGCAGATGGACACCCTAGGCTTATGCTCGAGTCAATAAGTTTCCCAGTTTTTTTGTGGTAAAATTAGGTGCCTCAGCTTATATTCGGGTCGGCTTATACTCGAGTATAATACGGTACATCCTTACATGTGTAGTACTCAAGCCCCAACAACTCCCTTACTCACCGTGCTTCCACCCGTTTATATATCCCCCCTGCCAGACTAGACATAAAGTCAGCCAGATAGGTGGAAGCACACTGCAGCAAATCAGTTGACCTGCCCAGATGTGGGTGACTATTCCTCATGCAACTAGTGTGGGAGTCTACAATAATGGTCATCCAGAACGCTGCTCTCCCACCCGACCCATGTACAGTGTGTTGTACGACCTCAGCCAGTGCTTCTCTACTGACCACGCCCCCCCCGACATAGCTTATTTATAGAGGTCTGTAATCTAGGGCCTCTATGACTTTGCACGCGTGGGGTCATGGTCAGTAGAGAACAACTGTCTGAGGCCATACTCTTCATGGGTCAGGCAAGAGAGCAGCATTCTGGATGCCCATTATTGTTGCTGGATGAGACTATTTGAACGTCAGAACCCCTAAAACCTGAGGACCAGGGGGAAGGAGGGACACACTCCTGCTTGGAGCAGCACTGCAAAGTTCATTCAGGTCATAGTTTGGGTGACTATTCCTCACGTAACTTGTGAGCATGACTATACCTGTTTAAAAACTGTCCCAATATAATCACGCCACCATCCCCAGTAATTTAGAACAGTGGTCGCCAACCTTTCGAACCTCACGGACCACTAACTTCACAATTTTCAATCCCGAGGACCACTAACAAGAATTTTACATGCCTTACTATATACACACAATGCTCCGCTCTCTGCCCCCCCCCCCTGGATCCCACTGCTGCCTTACACGGACTCATCATTGGATCTCACCTCCATACGTGCTCAAGCTCCGTGATCCCTCCCACAGTCTGTGATCATCGCTTCCATTGGAAGTCCCCTCCTCCTCCACCTACTGCTCTGCACACTACTCCCAGCACATCCCTCTGAGTATATATCCACCACAATGTTGATTTGCTGAAGAACCCCTGGGGGACCACCAAACATTTTTCGTGGTCCACAGATCACTGGTTGGCCACCGCTGCTTTAGAAGGCACAGAGTTGGAACCTGTCTACAATGCAGTGCTGCCAAGTCATGTTTTCAGGCCGGGGGGGGTTTAAGTGTGAGCAGTTGAGGTGAAGGAAGACCTCAGCAGTGTTATAGTCCAATGAGCCAGCAGGAGACACAAAAATTCAAAGTATAAGCTATACTGCCATACAACACACGGTGTTCTGTCAAATTCTCCAACCCGTCAGAATTGGTGGTTGAACACAACACTGGCAACCGAATAGAGTCCGGTGCAGGATATTATGAGCAGAGATTCTTACTCCGACACTAGCCAACAAAAATAGGATTTTTATAACAGCTTACCTGTAAAATCCTTTTCTTGGAGTACATCACGGGACACAGAGCGACATAGTCATTACTAATGGGTTATATAGATACCGTCAGGTGCTGGCACTGGCAACTTCCAAAACCGGAAGTACCCTCCCCTATATAAGCCCCTCCCATCCGGGAGCACCTCAGTTTTGTAGCAAAGCAATAAGTGTCCCCAAAGAGGGGTGGGAGCTCTGTGTCCCGTGAGGATTTTACAGGTAAGCTGTTATAAAAATCCTATTTTCTTTCTCGTACATCACGGGACACAGAGCGACATAGTCATTACTAATGGGATGTCCTAAAGCAATGCCCAACGAGGGGGGGGGGATACACCATACATAAGCTGAGCGCTATCAGACATGAGGATCTTTTGCGGCCTGCAACACACTGCGCCCAAAGGCGACATCCTCCTGACTTCTAACGTCCACCTGGTAGACCTAGTAAACGTGTGTACTGAAGACCATGTTGCGGCCTTACAGATTTGAGCCAGGGAGGCCTGGTGATGCACTGCCCATGAAGTTCCAACTGCTCTCGTGGAGTGCGCTCTAACTTTGAACGGAGGCGGTCTCCTTCTCAAGCCATAAGCTTGCATAATGACCTGTCGAATCCACTTGGCTAAAGTAGATTTTGACGCTGCCTGACCCTTTCTGGGGCCTTCCGGCAGAATAAACCAAGTATCCGTTCTGCGAATCTGAGCAGTGGCTTTTAGATAAGCTTTAACTGCTCTTACTACATCCAAAGAATGTAATAACTTTTCCTCTACCGAACTAGGTTTGGGGAAAAAAGAAGGCAGAACCACATCTTGGTTCAAATGAAAACCTTGATACCACCTTAGGAAGAAAGGCTGGATGAGGACGTAACACTACTCTGTCCTTATGGATAACCAGATATGGCTCCCTACAGGACATAGCTGCTAATTCCGACACTCTTTTAGCCGAACAAATGGCTACTAGAAAAAACAATTTCCTGGTGAGAAGAACCAAGGAAATATGCTGTAATGGTTCAAATGGTTGTTTCTGTAGAACCGACAGAACCAGGTTTAGATCCCATGGACATATGGGAATATTAACCGGAGGACTAATACGCATCACTCCTTATCTAAAGGCTTTGACTAGTGAATGCGAAGCCAAGGGCCTTTGAAAAAATATTGACAAGGCCGAAAACTGACCTTTGATAGTACTCAAGGCAAGCTTCCTATCTACAGCCCACTGTAGGAAGTCCAGACTCCTACCTATTACGTACTTATGTGGATGCCATTTCTTGGCCTCACTGACATTTTACAATCTCCGCGTACCACGCTCTTCGGGGCCACGCTGGAGCCACCAGAATCACTGGTTTCTTTTCTACCCTGATTCTGCGGAGTAATCGAGGTAACCATTAGGGATGAGCTTCGTGTTCGAATCGAACATACGTTCGACTCGAACATCGGCTGTTCGATCGTTCGACGAAGATCGAACGATTTGGGCCGTTCGCGCCAAATTCGAGTGACGCGAACGGCCCACAATGCACTACGCCATCGCAGTGTCATCCAGGCGCTGTGATTGGCCAAGCATGCACTGTGACCCCGCATGCTTGGCCAATCACAGCGCCGGCAGCGAGGAGAGCAATGATTGGCCACAGGCAGGATGCCTGTGGCCAATTATTGCTGAGGGTGTTTAGTACACGCCCCACACTATAAAAGGCCGCCAGCACGGCGGCCTAGTGTAGTGTGTTCCGGAGCAGGGATAGAGCAGCATAGGCAGGGACAGTGACTTTTATTTCTTTCTTGCTTAACCTGGATTCCTTTAGTTTAGGGAAAGAGAAGGATAGGTAGGGAGAGTGTCAGTGTGTTTTGTGCTTGTGCTATAGTGTGCTTAAAAAAAACATTTTTTCTAGGGACAGAAAACTGTAGGTAGGGAGAGTGTCAGTTTCTTTCACTGTGCAAGTCCTTGTTTCTAGGGACCTGGAAGGACAGTGAGTGAATTCTCCTTGTGCTATATTGTGCTTAAAAAAAACATTTTTTCTAGGGACAGAAAACTGTAGGTAGGGAGAGTGTCAGTTTCTTTCACTGTGCAAGTCCTTGTTTCTAGGGACCTGGAAGGACAGTGAGTGAATTCTCCTTGTGCTATATTGTGCTTAAAAAAAACATTTTTTCTAGGGACAGAAAACTGTAGGTAGGGAGAGTGTCAGTTTCTTTCACTGTGCAAGTCCTTGTTTCTAGGGACCTGGAAGGACAGTGAGTGAATTCTCCTTGTGCTATATTGTGCTTAAAAAAAACATTTTTTCTAGGGACAGAAAACTGTAGGTAGGTAGAGTGTCAGTTTCTTTCACTGTGCAAGTCCTTGTTTCTAGGGACCTGGAAGGACAGTGAGTGAATTCTCCTTGTGCTATATTGTGCTTAAAAAAAACATTTTTTCTAGGGACAGAAAACTGTAGGTAGGGAGAGTGTCAGTTTCTTTCACTGTGCAAGTCCTTGTTTCTAGGGACCTGGAAGGACAGTGAGTGAATTCTCCTTGTGCTATATTGTGCTTAAAAAAAACATTTTTTCTAGGGACAGAAAACTGTAGGTAGGGAGAGTGTCAGTTTCTTTCACTGTGCAAGTCCTTGTTTCTAGGGACCTGGAAGGACAGTGAGTGAATTCTCCTTGTGCTATATTGTGCTTAAAAAAAACATTTTTTCTAGGGACAGAAAACTGTAGGTAGGGAGAGTGTCAGTTTCTTTCACTGTGCAAGTCCTTGTTTCAAGGGACAGAGAAGGACACCTGAAGGTAGCCCTTATTGCTTTTTTCCCATCTCCCTGCAGGCCATCTATTAGAATGTCTGGAAGGCAAACAAGGAGAGGCAGACAGTCAGGAGGCAATAAAAGAGGGCAAGCAGGCTCTGTGTCTGGGGGCAACAGTGCTGGTCGTGGACGCGGTGCATTGTCATCAGCACATGGCCATGGGACACGCTTGTCCTTCTTTTCCGCAGCTGGACATGTTGAGCCACATCATGCCGAAGACTTGGTAGAGTGGATGACCAAGCCCTCCTCCTCCTCCTCATCCTCTCTCACCCAGGCTCAGGGTACTGGCAAAGCAGCTGCCAAAGCGTCCTCTTCCCTGGTATCAATGTCAGACTCATCATCAGTCACTCCTTCCCTAGACCCACCATGTCCTCCTCCTGAGGAGTCCCCCGAACTGTTTGAGCACAGTGTTGGGTACATGCTCCAGGAGGATGCCCAGCGTTTCGAAGGGTCTGATGATGAAACCCAGCTACAGGAAGGCAGTAGGGTGAGAGCAGACAGAGGGGATGCTCAAGAAGGACACCAATCTGGCAGTCATGTTCCAGCAGCTGCAGCATACTGCCAGATTGGCTCCAGTGATGAGGAGGGAGGGGATGATGAGGTCACTGACTCCACGTGGGTGCCTAATAGGAGAGAGGAGGATGAGGAGGAGGCACATCTCCAACGAGGCAGGATACCCTTTGGTGGCCAGCGTAAGGGCAGTACACCGACGGAATCACACCGCAGAGCTCCGCCTGTGCAGGGCGCTGCCTCTGCCCGTCATTCAAAAAGTTCCTTGGTGTGGGCCTTTTTTGAGGCTAGTGCATCAGATCGCACAGCTGCTGTTTGCAACATATGTCTCAAGCGTATATCGCGTGGCCAAAACATCAGCCGCTTGGGTACCACATGCCTGACCAGACATATGTTGACCTGCCATGCAGCTCGTTGGCAAGCCTACCTCAAAGACCCACACCAAAGAACAAAGCGGACCTCTCCTTGCACCGCATCAGCTGGGATTTCCAACCCCACTATAACTTCAGTCCTCTCTGAAACATGCACTGAGAGGAATGAAGGTGTAGAATTAGGTGTGTCACAGCCAAGTACTTGCGGCCACTCTGCTAGCAGTACACCGACGTCCGATTCTAGCAGGCAAATTTCCCTGCCCCAGCTGCTGGACCGTCGAAAGAAGTTCACTCCCAGCCATCCACATGCCCAGCGGTTGAATGCTAGCTTGGCTAAATTGCTAGCGCTTCAACTGCTGCCTTTTCAGTTGGTAGACTCGGCCCCCTTCCGTGAGTTTGTGCAATGTGCGGTTCCTCAGTGGCAGGTTCCCAAACGCCACTTTTTCTCACGGAAGGCTATTCCGGCTCTCTACCGGCATGTGGAAGGCAATGTCTTGGCCTCGCTGGACAGGGCGGTCAGCGGTAAGGTGCATATTACCGCTGACTCATGGTCCAGCAGGCATGGACAGGGACGTTACCTTTCTTTCACGGCCCATTGGGTCACTCTTTTGGCAGCTGGGAAGGATGCAGGACAAGGTGCAGTAGTGTTGGAGGTTGTCCCACCGCCACGCCTCCAAAATGCTACTACTGGTTGTGACACACCTCTCTCCTCCACCCCCTCCTCTTCTTCTTCCTCCATGGCCTCTTCCTGTGGTTTGTCCTATGAACCAGCGGTGCTCCGTAGCCGTTCACGGGGCTACGCAAGTACGCAGGCAAAAAGATGCCATGCCGTGCTTGCGCTGGTGTGTTTGGGGGACAGAAGCCACACTGGGGCAGAGGTCTTGTCTGCTCTGCAGGGCCAGGCCGAGAGGTGGTTGACGCCACGCCAGCTTAAGCCAGGAATGGTGGTTTGCGACAATGGCACCAACCTCCTCTCCGCCCTCCGACAGGGACAACTGACCCATGTGCCCTGTGTGGCTCACGTCCTTAACCTGGTGGTGCAGCGGTTCTTGGGCAGGTACCCGGGCTTACAGGATGTCCTGAGGCAGGCCAGGAAAGTCTGTGTGCATTTCCGCAGATCTTATAATGCCAGTGCTCGCCTGGCTGAGCTGCAAAAGGAGTTGAACCTGCCCAAGAACCGCCTTATATGTGACATGCCCACCAGGTGGAACTCAACGTTGGCCATGCTGCAGCGGCTGCACACGCAGCAGAGGGCCATCAATGAGTACCTGTGCAACTACGGCACCAGGACAGGGTCAGGGGAGCTTGGTTTTTTTTCTCCACGCCAGTGGGGCATGATCAGGGATGCATGCACTGTCCTGGCACCATTTGAGGAGGCCACGAGGATGGTGAGCAGTGACAGTGCATGCATCAGTGACACTGTACCTCTTGTCCACCTGTTGGAGCACACGCTGCGTGGAATAATGGACAGGGCACTTGAGGCAGAACAGAGGCAGGAAGAGGAGGACTTCCTTGCCTCTCAAGGCCCCCTTTACCCAGACAGTGTTCCTTCTGTCCCACCCATCGCACAGGAAGAGGAGGAGGAGGAGGAGGAGGAGGATTGTGTCAGCATGGAGGTGGAGGCTGGCACTCAGCATCATCAGCAGCAGTCTTTTAGGGATGATTTACAGTCCCAAGAAACCAGTGGACTTGTACGTGGCTGGGAGGAGGTGACTGCGGATCATGTCGTCCTTAGTGACCCAGAGGACTCCGGAGCGAATGCCTCAGCAAACCTACGCTGCATGGCCTCCCTGATCCTGCAAAGTCTGCGGAAGGATCCTCGTATTCTTCGGATCAAGGAGAGGGACCATTACTGGCTGGCCACTCTCCTTGATCCACGGTACAAGGGTAAGGTTGCGGACCTTATGTTACCGTCGCAGAGGGAGCAGAGGATGAGACAACTCCGGGAGGCCTTGCAGAAAGGTCTGTGCAACGCGTTCCCAGAGACTGGGAGGTTACAAACTCCTGGTCCAGGACAACGAGTTGCTGAGGCTTCGGCCAGTCAAAGAAGGAGCGGTGGGGAAGGTGGCCGTCTGACCGATGCGTTCAGACAATTCTTTAGTCCGCAGCCCCAAAGTATGATTGGTTCCAGCAACCATCGCCAGCGTCTGATAAACATGGTGCAGGAATATCTAGGGGCAAGGTCAGACTTGGACACCTTCCCCACCGAAAATCCTCTGGCTTACTGGGTCTTGAGGATGGATCACTGGCCAGAGCTTGCACAGTATGCAATTGAGCTACTGGCCTGTCCTGCATCCAGCGTTCTTTCGGAACGCACATTCAGTGCTGCTGGAGGATTTGTCACGGATCACAGGGTGCGCCTGTCCACCGACTCGGTTGATCGACTGACTTTCATCAAGATGAACCAGTCTTGGATCACCACCAGCTACCACACACCTGATGCTGATATAACAGACTAATTGATTTTAACATGTCACATCCCTTCAAGACTGATGCTGATGCTGAGTGTCTGTGCTGTTTTGTTGACTGGCTATCCTCCTCCTCCGAGTCCTCAATGATACGATTGATGATGATAGCTTGGAAGATCATTTTTGTTTATGGGTGCCGCCACCAGTGGCTAAGGCCCAATTTTTCAGCCCCTGTTTTACAGGGGCGTGTAATTACAATTTTTTTAGCAATAATTTGCCATAGGGCTCATTGCTGTGCTCCAAGTACAGTATCTGTGAGGGGTTGGAGTGTTGTGGCACCAGTGCCTAAGGCCCAATTTTTCAGCCCCTGTTTAACAGGGGCGTGTCATTACAATTTTTGAAGCAATACTTTGCAACAGGGCTCATTGCTGTGCTCCAAGTACAGTATCTGTGAGGGGTTGTAGTGTTGTGCCACCAGTGCCTAAGGCCCAATTTTTCAGCCCCTGTTCAACAGGGGCATGTAATTACAATTCTTGATCTAATAATTCACAGCAGGGCCCATTGCTGCACCCACCAAGAGTAACTGTCAGGGCTTACAGTGTTGTGGCACCAGCACCACCATCAAAGGCCCAATTTTTACTACCACTGTTCAACAATTATATGTAATTACAATTCCTGATATAATAGTTGACAGCAGGGCGTTCCAGCACCAACCAAGAGTAACTGTGAGTGCTTACAGTGTTGTGCCAACACCAACAACTAAGGGGCCTATTTCTGCAGAGTATCTACGGCAGGTCCCTACTTTCAAACATCCAACTTACAAACGACTCCTACTTGCAAACGCAAGAAGACAACAGGAAGTGAGAGGAAATCTACCACTAGGAAGGAAAATTCTCTCCTGTAAGAATTAATATGGGAGAAAGGTGTCTCCTCTGTACTGATGCTTTATCAGCAATCCTTGTTTCAAGAAAAACACCACATTTCAAAAACAGTTGTCATTGGGACGGAAAGTGAGGTGAAATGTTCTGAACAGGGGCACAGACAGCAAAACAAATGTTACAGGGGTGATAACCCTTACCTATGTTTTCCAAAAAGTTTAAAAATAGATTTTTGGGCTGGAGCTACACTTAAACAATGTACCTGTTCAAAATTACAAACAGATTCTACATAAGAACAAACCTACAGTCCCTGTCTTGTATGCACCGCCTGTATACGGCTGTTCAGAGTATATAGGGCCTTTTTTATTTTATGTGCGGGGTTCCCCTTAATATCCATACAAGACCCAAAGGGGCTGGTAATGGGCTGGGGTAGGGGGGGGGGGGTCATGGGGTAGCTATGCCATTTTTCTTAAAGATTTTCATCCATATTACCGGGACCAGACATTACATTAAAGCCGCAAGCAGTTTTAAATGGCTTTTTTTTCCTTTAGAAGTGTCATTTTGTGCAGGGACAGTTCTAAACACGGGAAACACGTGGCACTTCACAGGCATACTTTAGACACCCCCCAGGTACGATATTTAAAGGAATATTTGACTTTTTTTTTTTCACTTTATGCATCATTAAAATGACTGCTCCCGAAAAACGACCGTTTTTAAAACTTCTTTTTGCATTGATACATGTCCCCTGGTGCAGAACCCGGGTTCCCAAACCCTTTTTAGGACAATAACATGCATAATAGTTGTTATAATTAGCACTTTAGAATTCGAACGTTCGCATCCATTGTATTTAATAGGGTTCTAATGTTCGTACGAACTTTCGGTCCGTTCGCGGGTTCTGGTGCGAACCGAACCCGGGGGTGTTCGGCTCATCACTAGTAACCATTGTGGCGGTGTGAATGCATATATCAGCTTGAACTGATCCCAAGGGAACACTAGGGCATCCGAGCCGCAAGCTAGGGGATCCCTTGTCCGAGAGACAAACCTGTCCACCTTTGCGTTGAATCTGGATGCTAGAAGATCTACATCCGATGTTCCCCACCGCTGACATATTGTCCAGAAAACCTCGGGGTGAAGGGACCATTCCTCTGGGCATAATTGCTGGCGACTTAGAAAGTCCGCCTTCCAATTCTCCACTCCTGGAATGAATACCGCAGATATGGCTGGGACATATCTTTCTGCCCATTTCAGGATGTAATTTACTTCCCTCTGGGCTGCACGACTCCTGGTGCCCCCCTGATGATTGATATATGCCACTGCTGTGGCATTGTCTGATTGAATTCTGACAGGGGACCCTTGGAGTTTGGATGTCCATGCTACTAGGGCATACCGGGCTGCTCGTATCTCTAAGAGATTGATGGGCAGGGCCTTTTCTGCATCCGACCATCTGCTCTGGAGAGACCATTGCTCCAGTACTGCTCCCCAGCCTATAAGGCTGGCATCTGTAGTGACCACCTTCCAAGAAATCGGACTGAAGGATTTCCCTTTTTCCAGATTCTGGGGAACCAACCACCAACGGAGGCTCTTGCGAACGGAAGGGGACAAGGACATTGTAAGTCTAGGGCCTGAACTTTGTTGTTCCAGGCTGACAGTATGGCCCCTTGCAAATTCCTTGAATGGAATTGACCGTAGGGTACTGCTTCGAATGATGCCACCATTTTTCCCAGCAGCCTCATGCACAGGCATATGGACGGCTGTCTTTTTTGTACCCACTAAGTGGATCAAATCTTTCAAAGACAACACCTTTCCTCGAGGCAAGAATATTTTTCTCTGGCCTGAATCCAACCTTAGCCCCAAGTATTCCAGACTTTTGACTGGTTTTTAGGGCTGACTTGTCTCGGTTGATAATCTAACCGTGAGATTCCAGATACTTGATTGTCTTGTGAACGACCACGTCTAGTTTTTTCACTGAGTGGTCTATCAGCAACAAGTCATCTAGATATGCCATTATCATTACACCTTGTGTTCTTAGATTGGCCAATAAAGGGCCAGAATTTTTGTAAACACTCGTGGTGCTGTGGCCAAACCGAAGGGTAAGGCTCTGAACTGAAAATAGCGCCCTTCTACTGCAAAGCGTAGAAATTTTTGGTGGACTGGAAAGATGGGAATGTGCAAATAAGCATCTTTGATGTCGATCGTGGCTAACCAATCCTCCCCTTGTAGGGCAGTGGCCACCGATCGGATCGACTCCATCGGAAAGTCCTGATATACAGGAATTTGTATAGCCCTTTTAGAATTAATATGGGCCTCCCGTTCGCGTTTGCTTCGGGACTGTAAAGAGGTTTGAGTAAAACCCGAACCCTCATTCTTCCAGGGGAACCTCCATAATTACTCCTTGGAGCAATAGTTGTTCTAGTGCCAACAGGAGGGACTCTCTCTTCCGGGGATCCCTTGGCACGTTTGACCTCAAAAATGGGAAGGAGGAGAGTCTTTTAACTCCAAACTGTATCCCAAACATACTGCGGAGAGCACCTATCTGTTTTGATCGTGTCCCGCCAGGTCTCTTGCGAACAACTGGAGTCCTCCCCCCACCCGACTGAGTGGGGGCAACCCTTCAATGTATTTAACTTTGGGGGAGGTTTTGTACCTCCCCTGACCCAGGGTTTCTCATTACCCTGCTATTGTCCCTGTTTTTTACCCCCGGGAATTGACCGAGGAGGCCGTCGGAACTGTTACACAGCCGATGCCCCAGGGACTGGAGAAGCAGGCCTCTTAAAGAGGGACCTCTAACTCTGTTTTTAACCGGCAAGAGCGTATTTTTACCGCTGGAAATTTTCTGGATATATTTGTCCAGGTTTTCCCTGAATAAGCGTTCACCATGAAATGGGACGCTAACCAGCCATTCTATACAGGGAGCTTCAGCAGACCAGTTTTTGAGCCATAGAAGCCTATGCATATGTACTATAGACAGCGTAAGGCGGGAGGCCTGATGGACTGAATCCTTTATGGCGTCAACCACAAAGCCTAAGGCTCTAGGTAGATCAGCTAGGGCAAGGCCTGCTGATCTGTCAAGTCCCTCAAGACCTGTTTCAACTGATCCTTCACTGCTTAGCAGACCTCACTGCTGGTTGTGTCACCAAGCTTGCTGTAGAAAGAAGCAGACTTTCATAAGGACTCCAATCTTTTATCTATTGGGTTCTTGAACATTTGGACATTATCCACTGGACATGTCAGTGATTTATACATACAAGAGATGGCTGCGTCCACTGTAGGGACCTTCCATTTTTTGATGAACTTATCCTCCATGGGATAGACCACCGGAAATCTCTTGGGGGAATAAATATTTTCTCAGGACGTTCCCAATCCTGGTAAATGAGCCCTTTCAGTAAAGGGTGAAGTGGAAAAGAACAGACAGTCTGGGGGCTTCTAGCGACCCCAACGAGGATACAGTAGTGGTTGATGGTTCCGCAAGGTGCATTTTTAAATGCTGATCGGACCATGTTAGTCAGAGACTGAACCCATAATCTTTCAGCTTGAGATGCTGAGAAAAGGTTCCCCCACTGTTGATTCCTCTATAACAGAATCAACCTCATCCTGATCCCCTTCAGGCAGGTCGATCCCTGTATGGGACTGTTGCTCTGCTAACAGGCACTCTGAAGGAGGAGACGGAGATCGGGCGTGCTTTCCCTGACAGGGAGGCAGCGATCAATGTTGACAATCTCTCTCTAATCCTCCCAGAGCTGAGGAAAAAACCTCCTCTGTTACATACACAGGAGCAGGTGAACTGAGGACAGCCACAGTACCAAGTACCCCTGCGGGGTCTCTACGGTCACTTACCTCTGAACTTCAGGGGAGACTGGTGCAGCAGAAGCATGCCCAAGATCCTCAGAGCCCGATGAGACCCCCTTCGCTTCCTGGAAGATTCAGTTCTGGAGCTTCTGGACGGCATATTCCTAAGCCTAAAGCTGAGGTATTCCAGCCGTAATACACCACTTTTACTGAGAATAGTCTAGCACAATTGCTGCTATCTAACAGTTGGTGTCTACTAAAGTGCCTTTCTAGGGGATGCCTGCATCAACCGCCTCTGTGTGCCTTTATACTGTTGCTAGCTCTGTCTGTGCACTTCAATAGCCAGCTATAATGTGCTTTAAAACACGCTGGACGCCCGCACATGCGCAGTAGCGCCGCGGCGCACACCTGAGCGTCATCCACCCGCTCCGCCCCTTTTCCAGATCGCCTCTATATATAGAGGCGCGTGCCCGCGCACGCGCGTGGGCACGTGCGCCTTCGGCGCCTTTTTTGAAAACAATAAGGAGCTAGATGGGAGCCAGGGTCCCTTTGCCGCAGGGCCCGGGGATGGATGAGCGCAGCAACAGGGCAGAGGAGACAGCTTCCCAGCAGAGAACATACCAACTGCCTGGATTTGATTCTGGAAGAAAAAAATCCACATTACAAGAAAAAGAACCATAGTGGCCTCTAGTGTCTAACACAGGTACCGCGGTCTTACATTTTTTTTTTTTTTTTTTTCTTGCCTACTATTAAAATTTTTACATTTTCTCAGTAGTAACAGGCATACACAGAATATTAGCAGGAATACCTTAGGTAACAGGCAGAAAGACAAAATAGGCTTGGGGGTCCCTCAATAGAACCAAGTTCCCGAGGGCCCCCACTTACCTTTTCCTCGCCGCAGGACTCTGTTTGGTCCACAGAAGCCCAAACTTCACCTATCACGGCAGGCATTGTAATCAAACCTTCAGGGACCGGGTTCCCAAGGATTCCACTCCCCTGGACCTGTATAGCACCCTGCACAGAAAACATCTTGGTCGTGGGTATGACCAGAGCTCTGGATCCCAGGGTCCAGCCCTCCTAAGAGAGGCATTACAGGCAAAACCTTGCTCTTCTCTTGCAAGGCCCGGGTACCGACCGTTTAGCTATGAAGCTTTTTTGGTCGGATCCGGAATAGCTTACTGAGGCCCAAAAGAACCTGTATGCAAGCTCAGTGAAAAACACATGTTACTTCTTGGCCAACACCTTAGACACTGGCAAAAAACTGAGGTGCCCCCGGATGGGAGGGGCTTATATAGGGGAGGGTACTTCCGGTTTTGGAAGTTGCCAGTGCCAGCACCTGAAGGTATCTATATAACCCATTAGTAATGACTATGTCGCTCTGTGTCCCGTGATGTACGAGAAAGAAATGGCCGCCTCCAAGACGGCGACAACTTTGTCCTCGTTGGCCACTGTGCTGTCAAAACAGCTCAGTCTTCCTGTACGGGACTCTATTCGGTTGTCGGTGTTGTGTCCAACCACCAATTTCGTCAAAATCTCCCATTACTAAGGTTTTAAATAAACTGGAAGTGACGTGGTTGGAGTTTCTGATGGGTTGGAGATATTGACAGAACAATGGCTCCAAACTAACCAGCGAACCAACAAAATAAGGACAACATTCAACTGAGATGACTACAAAAAAATAAAAAATCAGCATTTACGAAAGACTAAACGTCCAGCAGAAATCTGCCCATCCCTGGAAATGTTCTACTGACTGTAATGACTGCTATATACGTACATGTGCTTTAAGGCTGTCAGGGGCCTAAACATCCCATTCGGAAGAGACTCCAGATGATTATTAGCCAAACTCCTAAATGGAGAAATTTAGGAAAAGAAAGAAAAAAAAACACATAAAATTTGTTTCATCCAGACAACAAAAGATTTGAAAAAGCATTCATTAACAAAATCTAGCCCTGCCTTTGTACAACAGTTTGGTGAAGACCCTTTTCTGTTACACCATGACTGTGCCCCCTGTGTACAAAGTCAGCTCCAAAAAGACATGGTGTGACCAGTTTGGGGTGGAGGAACTGAAGTGACCTGCATAGTGCCCTGACCTTAACCCTACTGAATACCTTTGGGATGAATAGGAAGGGATCAGGCCTTCTCAACCAACATCTCCAGAAAGACATGGTTTGACCAGTTTGGGGTGGAGGAACTGGAGTGTCCTCCACAGAGCCCTGACCACTGCCATACTCAACACCTTTGGGATGAACTGGAAGGAGTCAGGTCTTCTCAACCAACATCTCCATAAAGACATGGTTTGACCATTTTGGTGTAGAGCAGGGATCCTCAAACTAGGGCCCTCCAGCTGTTGCGGAACTACAAATCCCATGAGGCATTGCAAAACTCTGACATTCACAGACACGACTAGGCATGATGGGAATTGTAGTTCCTGAACACCTGGAGGGCCGTAATTTGAAGAACCCTGGTGTAGAGGAACTTATGTGTCCTTCACAGAGCCCTGACCTCAACTCTACTGAAGACCTTTGGGATGAATAGGAAGGAATCAGGTCTTCTCAACCAACATCACCATAAAGACATGGTTTGACCAGTTTGGTGTGGAGGAACTTGAGTGTCCTGTAGAGAGCCCTGACCACTGCCATACTCAACACCTTTGGGATGAACTGGAAGGAGTTAGGTCTTCTCAACCAACATCTCCATAAAGACAAGGTTTGACCAGTTTGGTGTAGAGGAACTTAAGTGTCCTTCACAGAGCCCTGACCTCAACCCTACTGAAGACCTTTGGCATGAATTGGAATGAGTTAAGTCTTCCCAACCAAAATTTCTATAAAGACATAGTTTAACCAGTTTGATGTGAAGGGAACTTGAGTGTCCTGCACAGAGCCCTGACCTTCACCCTACTGAAGACCTTTAGGATGAATAGGAATGAGTCAGATCTTCTCAACCAACATCTCCATAAAGACATGGTTTGACCAGTTTGGTGCGCAGGAACTTAGGTGGTCTGCACAGAGCCCTGACCTTCACCCTACTGAAGACTAGGGATGAGCCGAACACCCCCGGGTTCGGTTCGCACCAGAACCTTCGAACGGACCGAAAGTTCGCGCAAATTTTCGAACCCTATTCGTTATAATGGACGCGAACGTTCGAAATCAAAATTGCTAATTACAACGGCCAATATGCATGTTAATGTCATAAAACAGGTTTGGGGACCCGGGTCCTGCCCCAGGGGACATATATCAATGCAAAAAGAAATTTTAAAAACTAAAGTTTTTTCGGGAGCAGTCATTTTAATGATGCATAAAGTGAAAAAAAAAAAAGTGAAATTTTCCTTTAAATATGGTACATGGGGGGTGTCTAAAGTATGCCTGTGAAGTGGCATGTGTTTCCCGTGTTTAGAACTGTCCTTGCACAAAATGACATTTGTAAAGGAAAAAAAGAAGCCATTTAAAACCACTTGCGGCTTTAATGTCATGTCTTGTCCTGGCCGCCATATGGCTGAAAATCCTTGAGAAAAATGGCATGGCTACCCCATCACCCCCCCCCCCACCCCAGCCCCTTTGGGTCTTGTATGGATACTAAGGGGGACCCCGCACCCAAAATAAAACCCTATACCTACAACCCTATATACTCTGAACAGCAGTATATAGGTGGTGCAAACAAGACATGGACTGTAGGTTTGTTCTTAAGTAGAATCTGAACAGGTACATTATGAAGTGTAGCTACATCCCAAAAAAATCAATTTTTAAGCTTTTTGGAGAACATAGGGAGGGGTTATCACCCCTGTAACATTTGCTGTCTTTGCACATCTGTTCAGAACATGTCACCTCACTTTCCGTCCCAATGACAAATGTTTTTGGAAAAGTGGGGTTTTAATTGAAACAAGGATTGGTGATAAAGCATCAGTAGAGAGGAGATACCTTTTTCCCAAATTAAATCTAACAGGATAGAATTTTCCTTCCTAGGGGTAGATTTCCTCTCACTTCCTGTTTTCTCTTGCCGTTTGCAAGTAGGAGTCGTTTGTAAGTTGGATGTTTGAAAGTAGGGGCCTGCCGTATATACTCTGCAGAAATTTGCCCTATTAGATGTTGGTGTAGCCACAAGACTGGTGGGCACAGGAATGGGCCCTGCTGTGAGTTAATAGATCAAGATTTGTACTTGCATGCACCTGTTGAACCGGGCAGAAAAATTGGGCCTTTGGTGGTGGTGGTGGTGGTGGTGGTGGTGGACGGTGTTGCCACAAGACTGTAAGCCCTCACAGTTACTCTTGGTGGGTGCAGGAATGGGCCCTGCTGTGAGTTATTAGATCAAGATTTGTAATTGCATGCACCTGTTGAACAGGGCAGAAAAATTGGGCCTTTGGTGGTGGTGGTGGACGGTGTTGCCACAAGACTGTAGGCCCTCATAGTTACTCTTGGTGGGCGCAGGAATGGGCCCTGCTGTGAACTATTAGATCAAGATTTGTAATTACACGCCCCTGTTAAACAGGGGCTGAAAAATTGTGCCTTAGGCATTGGTGCTGGTGCCACAACACTGCAACCCCTCACAGATACTGTACTTGGAGCACAGCAGTCACACCTGTTGCGAAGCATCTTTTTAAAAAATTGTAATTACACGCCCCTGTTATACAGGGGCTGAAAAATTGTGCCTTAGGCACTGGTGCTGGTGCCACAACACTGCAACCCCTCACAGATACTGTACTCTGAGCACAGCAATGAGACCTGTTGCAAAGCATTGCCTAAAAATTGTAATTACACGCCCCAACAGGGGCTGAAAAATTGTGCCTTAGGCACTGGTGCCACAACACTGCAACCCCTCACAGATACTGTACTCTGAGCACAGCAGTCACACCTGTTGCGAAGCATCTTTTTAAAAAATTGTAATTACACGCCCCTGTTATACAGGGGCTGAAAAATTGTGCCTTAGGCACTGGTGTGGTGGCATGGATCATTGAGGAGGAGGAAGAGGATAGACAGTGAACATAACAGGACAGTCACTCAGCATCAGCATAGGCAGTCTTGAAGGGATGTGACATTATAAATTATTCCGTTATATCCGCTTCAGGTGTCTGGTAGCTGGTGGTGATCCAAGACTGATTCATTTTTATGAAGGTCAGTCGATCAACCGAGTCGGTGGACAGGCGCACCCTATGATCGGTGACAAATCCTCCAGCAGCACTGAATGTGCGTTCGGAAAGAACGCTGGATGCAGGACAGGCCAGTAGCTCAATTGCATACTGTGCAAGCTCTGGCCAGTGATCCATCCTCAGGACCCAGTAAGCCAGAGGATTTTCGGTGGGAAAGGTGTCCAAGTCTGACCTTGCCCCTAGGTATTCCTGCACCATGTATATCAGACGCTGGCGATGGTTGCTGGAACCGATCATGCCTTGGGGCTGCGGACTAAAAAATTGTCTGAACGCATCGGTCAGACGTCCACCTTCCCCACCGCTCCTTCTGCTACTGACCGAAGCCTCAGCAACTCGTCGTCCAGGACCAGGAGTTTGTAACCTCCCAGTTTCTGGGAACGCGTTGCACAGACCTTTCTGCAAGGCCTCCCTGAGATGTCTCATCCTCTGCTCCCTCTGCGACGGCAAGATAAGGTCCGCAACCTTACCCTTGTACCGTGGATCAAGGAGAGTGGCCAGCCAGTAATGGTCACTCTCCTTGATCCGAAGAACACGAGGATCCTTCCGCAGGCTTTGCAGGATCAGGGAGGCCATGCAGCGTAGGTTAGCTGAGGCATTCGGTCCGGAGTCTTCTGGGTCACTGAGGATGACATGATCGCCAGCCACCTCCTCCCAGCCACGTACAAGTCCACTGGTTTGTTGGGACTGTACATCATCCCTAAAAGACTGCTGCTGCTGATGCTGAGTGCCAGGCTCCACCTCCATGCTCACACAATCCTCCTCCTCCTCCTCCTCCTCCTCTTCCTGTGTGATGGGTGGGACAGAAGGAACATTGTCTGGATAAAGGGGGCCTTGAGAGACAAGGAAGTCCTCCTCTTCCTGCCTCTGTTCTGCCTCAAGTGCCCTGTCCATTATCCCACGCAGCGTATGCTCCAACAGGTGGACAAGAGGTACAGTGTCACTGATGCATGCACTGTCACTGCTCACCATCCTCGTGGCCTCCTCAAATGGTGAGAGGACAGTGCATGCATCCCTGATCATGCTCCACTGGCGTGGGGAAAAAAAGCCAAGCTCCCCTGACCCTGTCCTGGTGCCGTAGTCGCAAAGGTACTCATTGATGGCCCTCTGCTGCGTGTGCAGTCGCTGCAGCATGGCCAATGTTGAGTTCCACCTGGTGGGCATGTCACATATTAGGCGGTTCTTGGGCAGGTTCAGCTCCTTTTGCAGCTCAGTCAGCCGAGCACTGGCATTATAAGATCGGCGGAAATGCACACAGACTTTCCTGGCCTGCCTCAGGACATCCTGTAAGCCTGGGAACCTGCCCAAGAACCGCTGCACCACCAGGTTGAGGACGTGAGCCATACAGGGCACATGGGTGAGCTGCCCCTGTCGCAGGGCGGAGAGGAGGTTGGTGCCATTATCAGAAACGACCATTCCTGGCTTAAGCTGGCGTGGCGTCAACCACCTCTCGGCCTGCCCCTGCAGAGCTGCCAGAACCTCTGGCCCAGTGTGGCTCCTGTCCCCCAAACACACCAGCGCAAGCACGGCATGGCATCTTTTTGCCTGCGTACTCGCGTAGCCCCTTGTACGCCTACGGAGCACCGCTGGTTCCGAGGACAGAGCACTCGAAGAGGACATGGAGGAAGAAGAAGAGGAGGGGGTGGAGGAGAGAGGTGTGTCACAACCAGTAGTAGCATTTTGGAGGCGTGGTGGCGGAACAACCTCCAACACTACTGCACCTTGTCCTGCATCCCTCCCAGCTGCCAATAGAGTGACCCAATGGGCCGTGAAAGAAAGATAACGTCCCTGTCCATGCCTGCTGGACCATGAGTCAGCGGTAATATGCACCTTACCGCTGACCGCCCTGTCCAGCGAGGCATGGACATTGCCTTCCACATGCCAGTAGAGAGACGGAATCGCCTTCCGTGAGAAAAAGTGGCGTTTGGGAACCTGCCACTGAGGAACCGCACATTGAACAAACTCACGGAAGGGGGCCGAGTCTATCAACTGAAAAGGCAGCAGTTGAAGTGCTAGCAATTTAGCCAAGCTAGCATTCAACCGCTGGGCATGTGGATGGCTGGGAGTATACTTCTTTCGACGGTCCAGCAGCTGGGGCAGGGAAATTTGCCTGCTACAATCGGACGTCGGTGTACTGCAAGTACTTGGTTGTGACACACCTAATTCTACACCTTCAGTCCTCTCAGAGCAGCTTTCAGAGAGGACTGAAGATATAGTGGGGATGGAGATCCCAGCTGATGAGGAGCAAGGAGAGGTCCGCTTTGTTCTTTGGTGTGGGTCTTTTATGTGTGCTTGCCAACGAGCTGCATGGCAGGTCGACATATGTCTGCTCATGCTTGTGGTGCCCAAGCGGCTGATGTTTTGGCCACGCGAGATACGCTTGAGACAAATATTGCAAATAGCAGTGGTGCGATCTGATGCACTCGTCTCAAAAAAAGGGATTTTTATAACAGCTTACCTGTAAAATCCTTTTCTTGGAGTACATCACGGGACACAGAGCGACTTAGTCATTACTAATGGGTTATATAGTTTACCTTCAGGTGTTGGCACTGGCCAATTCCAAACCGGAAGTACCCTCCCCTATATAAGCCCCTCCCACCCGGGAGCACCTCAGTTTTGTAGCCAAGCAATAAGTGTCCCAAAAAGAGGGGTGGGAGCTCTGTGTCCCGTGATGTACTCCAAGAAAAGGATTTTACAGGTAAGCTGTTATAAAAATCCCTTTTTCTTTTTCGTACATCACGGGACACAGAGCGACTTAGTCATTACTAATGGGACGTCCCAAAGCAATGCCAAATGAGGGGGGGGTACATAAGCTGGGCGCCATCAGGCATGAGGATCTTTTGCGGCCTGCAACACACTGCGCCCAAAGGCGACATCCTCCTGACTTCTAACGTCTACCTGATAGAATCTAGTAAACGTGTGTACCGAAGACCATGTTGCGGCCTTACATACTTGAGCCAGGGAGGCCTGGTGATGCACTGCCCATGAAGTTCCAACCGCTCTTGTGGAGTGCGCCCTAACTTTGAACGGAGGCGGTCTCTTTCTCAAGCCATAGGCTTGTATTATGACCTGTCGAATCCACTTGGCTAAAGTAGATTTTGATGCTGCCTGACCCCTTCTGGGGCCTTCCGGCAGAACAAACAAAGAATCCGTTCTGCGAATCTGAGCAGTGGCTTTTAGATAAGCTTTAACTGCTCTTACCACATCCAAAGAATGTAATAACTTTTCCTCTACTGAGCTAGGTTTGGGGAAAAAAGAAGGAAGAACCACATCTTGGTTCAAATGAAACCTCGATACCACCTTAGGAAGAAAGGCTGGATGAGGACGTAATACTACTCTGTCCTTATGGACAACCAGATATGGCTCCTTACAGGACATAGCTGCTAATTCCGACACTCTTTTAGCCGAACAAATGGCTACTAAGAAAACCAATTTCCTGGTGAGAAGAACCAAGGAAATGTGTTGTAATGGTTCAAACGGTTGTTCCTGTAGAACCGACAGAACCAGGTTTAAGTCCCAAGGACATATGGGAATACTAACCGGAGGGCTAATACGCATCACTCCTTGTATAAAGGCTTTGACTAGTGAATGCGAAGCCAAGGGCCTTTGAAAAAATATTGACAAGGCCGAAATCTGACCCTTGATAGTACTCAAGGCCAGCTTCCTATCTACAGCCCACTGTAGGAAGTCCAGAATCCTCCCTATCATGTACTTACGTGGATGCCATTTCTTGGTCTCACACCACGTAATGTACGCTTTCCAGATCCTATAATAGATCTGCCTGGATACCGGTTTCCTGGCATTGATCATGGTAGATACCACAGAATTAGAGAGCCCTCTCTTTTTCAGAATGTGGGCTTCAATAGCCAGGCCGTCAAACCTAGGGCTGGTAAGGAAGGGTGGTATATCGGTCCTTGCGACAGCAGGTCCGGACGAAGTGGGAGGGTCCAAGGACTCCTCACTGACATTTTTACAATCTCCGCGTACCATGCCCTTCGGGGCCACGCTGGAGCCACCAGAATCACTGGTTTCTTTTCTACCCTGATTCTGCGGAGTAATCGCGGTAACAATTGTGGCGGTGGGAATGCATATATCAGCTTGAACCGATCCCAAGGGAACACTAGGGCATCCGAGCCGCAAGCTAGGGGATCCCTTGTGCGAGACACAAACCTGTCCACCTTTGCGTTGAATCTGGATGCTAGCAGATCTACATCCGGTGTTCCCCACCGCTGGCATATTGCCTGGAAAACCTCGGGGTGAAGAGACCATTCCCCCGGGCATAATTGTTGGCGACTTAGAAAGTCCGCTCTCCAATTTTCCACTCCTGGGATGAAAACCGCGGATATGGCTGGGACATATCTTTCTGCCCACTCCAGGATGCAATTTGCTTCCTTCTGGGCTGCACGACTTTTGGTGCCACCCTGATGATTGATATATGCCACTGCCGTGGCATTGTCTGATTGAATTCTGACAGGGGACCCCTGGAGTTTGGATGTCCATGCTACTAGGGCATACCGGGCTGCTCGTATCTCTAAGAGATTGATGGGCAGGGCCTTTTCTGCTTCTGACCACCTGCCCTGGAGAGACCATTGCTCCAGCACTGCCCCCCAGCCGATGAGGCTGGCATCTGTAGTGACCACCTTCCAAGAAACCGGACTGAAGGGTTTCCCTCTTTCCAGATTCTGGGGCACCAACCACCAATGGAGGCTCTTGCGAACGGAAGGGGACAGGGACATTGGTAAGTCTAAAGCCTGAACTTTTTTGTTCCAGGCTGACAGTATGGCCCTTTGCAAATTCCTTGAATGGAATTGACCGTAGGGTACCGCTTCGAATGAAGCCACCATCTTTCCCAGCAGCCTCATGCAGAGACGTATGGATGGTTTTCTTTTTGTACCCACTAAGTGGGTCAAATTTCTTAAAGACGACACCTTCTCTGGAGGTAAGAAAATCTTTCTCTGATTTGAATCCAGCCTTAGCCCTAAGTATTCCAGACTTTTGACTGGTCTTAGAGCTGACTTGTCCCGGTTGATAATCCAACCGTGATATTCCAGATACTCGATTGTCTTGTGAATAGCTACTTCCAGCTTTTCCACTGAGTGGTCTATTAGTAGCAGGTCGTCTAGATATGCCATTATCGTTACACCCTGTGTTCTTAGATTGGCCAATAATGGGGCCAGAATTTTTGTGAACACTCGTGGTGCTGTGGCCAGACCGAAAGGTAAGGCTCTGAACTGAAAATGGCGCCCTTCTACTGCAAAGCGTAGAAATTTCTGATGGGCCGGAAAGATGGGAATATGCAGATAAGCATCCCTTATGTCGATCGAGGCTAGCCATTCCTGCCCTTGTAGGGCGGTGGCCACTGATCGGATCGACTCCATCCGAAAAGTCCTGATATTTAGGAACTTGTTTAGCCCTTTTAGATTTAATATGGGCCTCACGTCCCCATTTGGTTTGGGGACTGTGAAAAGGTTCGAGTAAAACCCGAATCCGCTTTCTTCCAGGGGAACCTTCATGATTACCCCTTGGAGCAATAGTTGTTCTAGTGCCAGAAGGAGGGATCCTCTCTTTTGGGGATCTCTTGGCACATTTGACCTCATAAATTGGGCAGGAGGAGTGCCTTTTAACTCCAGCTTGTATCCCAGACTTACTGCGGAGAGCACCCATCTGTCTCTGATGGTGTCCCGCCAGGTCTCTGTGAACAACTGAAGTCTTCCCCCCACCCGATTGAGCGGGGGCAATACTTCATGCCTTAGGGGGAGGTTTTGTACCTCTCTTGATCCAGGGCTTCTTGTTACCCTGTGATTGTCCCTGATTTCTGCCCCCTGAATTTGACCGCGGAGGCCGTCGGAACTGCTTCACAGCCGATGTGCCCGGGACTGGAGAGGTAGGCCTCTTAAAAGAAGGACTTCTACCCTTGTTCTTAACCGGTAAGAGTGAACTTTTACCGGCAGAAATTTTCTGGATATATTTGTCCAGATCTTCTCCAAATAAGCGTTCTCCATGAAATGGGAAGCTAACCAGCAGTTTTTTACAGGGAGCTTCAGCAGACCAGTTTTTGAGCCACAGAAG
The DNA here is from genome assembly GCA_029206835.1 of Rana muscosa. Lineage (NCBI taxonomy): Eukaryota > Metazoa > Chordata > Amphibia > Anura > Ranidae > Rana > Rana muscosa. Next base: position 86,686,148 of record CM055124.1, on the reverse strand, counting down.
CCTACGCATATGTACTATAGACAGCGTAAAGCGGGAGGCCTGTTGGATTGTATCCTTTATGGCGTCCACCGCAAAACACAAGGCTCTAGGCAGGTCAGCTAGGGCATGAGCCTGCTGATCTGGTAAGTCCCTTAAGACTTGTTTCAACTGATCTTTCACTGCTTGGCAGACTCCAATCGCTGCTACCGCAGGTTGTGTCACCATACTTGCTGTAGAGAAAGCAGATTTTAGTAAAGACTCCAATTTTTTATCTATTGGGTCTTTGAACATTGGAACATTATCTACTGGACATGTCAGTGATTTGTTAACAGAAGAGATGGCTGCGTCCACTATAGGGACCCTCCATTTTCTTATGAACTTATCCTCCATGGGATAGATCACCGGAAATCTCTTGGGGGGAGCAAATATTTTATCAGGATGCTCCCAATCCTGGTAAATAAGCCCTTCTAATAAAGGGTGGATTGGGAAGGAACAGACCGCCTGGGGAGCTTTTAGCGACCCCAGCGAGGAAACCGTAGTGGATGGTGGTTCCGCCAGAGGCATTTTAAATGCTGATCGGACCATGTTAGTCAGAGACTGAACCCATAATCTTTCAGCCTGAGAAGCTGAGAAAGGTTCTTCCACTGTTGATTCCTCTATAAGTGAATCAACCTCATCCTGATCCCCTTCAGGTAGGTCGATCTCTGTGTGGGGCTGTTCCTCCACTAACAGGCACTCTGAAGGAGGAGACGGAGATCGGACGCGCTTTTCCTGTGACAGGGAAGCAGCGATCAATGCTGTTAATCTCTCTTCCAATCCTCCCAGAGTTGAGGATAAAACCTCCTCTGTTATATATACAGGAGCAGGTGGACTGGGGACAGCCGCAGCACCAGGCATTCCTGCGGGGTTTCTACGGCTACTGACCTCTGCATTCTCAGGGGAGATTGGTGCAGTGCAAGCATGCCCAATATCCTCAGAGCCCGATGGAGACCCCTTTGGCTTCCTGGAAGATCTATTTCCGGAGCGTCTGGACGACATATCCTTTAAGCACAAAGCTGAGGTATTCCCGTCGTCATACACCAATTTTTGCTGGTAATAGTCTAACACAGGTGCTGCTATATACCAGCTGGTGTCCACTAAAGTGCCTTTCTATGGGGATGCCTGCATCAACCGCCTCTGTGTGCCACTGTTTGTTGCTAGCTCTGTTTGCATGCAGCTGACACTTGTACTGTGTCTTTTAACCATGCTGGGACGCCCGCACATGCGCAGAAGCGCCGCGGCGCGCATCGAGCGTCATCCACCCGCCCCGCCCCTTTTTTTTCATAGGAGGCGCGTGCACGCGCCCGCGCGCGCGCCCGTGCGCCAATGGCGCCCTTTTCGAAAACCAACAGAGGACTAGGAGCCAGGGCCCTTTTTGCCGGAGGGCCTGTGCGGTGGATGAACGCAGCAACAGGGCAGAGGAAGTGGATTCCCTCAGAGAAACTTACCAGCTGCCTGGATCTTTTGAGTTGAGAAAACCAAAGATCCACATTTACAAGAAAAATGGACTACAGCGGCCTCTAGTGGTTTAACACAGGTACCGCGGTCCCTGTTTTTTTTTTTTTTTTTCTTGACTACTATTAAAATTTTACATTTTCAGTAGTTATAGGCAAACACAGATATTTAGCGGGAATACCGTTAGGTAACAGACAGAAAGACAAATTAGGCTTGGGGGTCCCCCAATAGAACCAAGTTCCTGAGGGCCCCCACTTACCTGATCCCCGCCGCAGGACTTTGTTTGGTCCACAAAAGTCCAAACTTCACCTATCACGGCAGGCATTGTAATTAAACCTTCAGGGACCGGGTTCCCAAGGATTCCACTCCCCTGGACCTGTATAGCACCCTGCACAGACAGCGTCTTGGTCGTGGGTATGACCAGAGCTCTGGATCCCAGGGTCCAGCCCTCCTAAGAGAAGCATTACAGGCAAAACCTTGCTCTTCTGCTGCAAGGCCCGGGTACCGACCGTTTAGCTATGAAGCTTTTTTGGTGGGATCCGGAACAGCTTACTAAGGCCCAAAAGAACCTGTACGCAAGCCCAGTGAAAACACATGTTACTCTTTGGCCAACACCTTAGACACTGGCAAAAAACTGAGGTGCTCCCGGGTGGGAGGGGCTTATATAGGGGAGGGTACTTCCGGTTTGGAATTGGCCAGTGCCAACACCTGAAGGTAAACTATATAACCCATTAGTAATGACTAAGTCGCTCTGTGTCCCGTGATGTACGAAAAAGAAAAGGCCCACACCAAAGAACTTTTGTGATAACGTGCAGAGGCAGCGCCCTGCACAGGCGGAGCTCTGCGGTGTGGTACAGTTGCTGTGCTGGCCTCTAGCTGGCCTCCAGGGGGCATCCTGCCTCGTTGGACATGTGACGCTGCATCCTCCTCCTCCTCCTCCTCTCTCCCTTCAGGCACCCACGTGGAGTCAGTGACCTCATCATCCCCTCCCTCTTCACCACTAGAGCAAACCTGGCAGTAAGCTGCAGCTGGTGGAACACTACTGCCAGATTGCTGTCCTTCAGCATCCCCTCTCTCTGCGCGCACACTACTGACTTCCTCAAGCTGGGTATCATCATCCGAGCCTTCGAATCGTTGGGCATCCTCCTGGAGCATGTACCCAACACTGTGCTCAAACAGTTCGGGGGACTCCTCAGGAGGACATGGTGGGTCTAGGGAAGGGGTGGCTGATGATGCCATTGAGTACGCGTTGGCAGCTGCTCTGCCAGTACCCTGAGCCTGGGTGAGAGAGGATGAGGAGGATGAGGAGGGCTTGGTCATCCATTCTACCAAGCCTTCGGCATGATGCGGCTCCACATGTCCAGCTGCCGAAAACAAAGACAAGCGTGTCCCATGGCCACGTGCTGATGACGATGCACGACCACGTCCACGGCCAGCACTGTTGTCTCTAGAAACAGAGCCTGCCTGCCCTGTGTTCTTGCCTCGGCACGCTCTGCCTCTCCTTGGCGGTCTTCCAGCCATTGTAGTCGGTAGTGTATATAGTATAAAAAATAGAACTCCTATGTGTGCTCACAACACACTGTAGGTCCTATGGGTGCTGACACTAACACACTATAGGTACTATTTGTGCTGCTGACAAGAAAATATAGGAGCTCTGTTTGCTGCCACTAACACACTAGAAGTCCTATGGGTGCTGCTAAGAAGAAAATATAGGAGCTCTGTTTGCTGCCACTAACACACTAGAAGTCCTATGGGTGCTTCTGAGATGAAAATATAGGAGCTCTGTGTGATGCCACTAACACATTAGAAGTCCTATGGGTGCTGCTAAGAAGAAAATATAGGAGCTCTGTTTGCTGCCACTAACACACTAGAAGTCCTATGGGTGCTTCTGAGAAGAAAATATAGGAGCTCTGTTTGCTGCCACTAACACACTAGAAGTCCTATGGGTGCTTCTGAGATGAAAATATAGGAGCTCTGTGTGATGCCACTAACACATTAGAAGTCCTATGGGTGCTGCTAAGAAGAAAATATAGGAGCTCTGTTTGCTGCCACTAACACACTAGAAGTCCTATGGGTGCTGCTAAGAAGAAAATATAGGAGCTCTGTTTGCTGCCACTAACACACTAGAAGTCCTATGGGTGCTTCTGAGAAGAAAATATAGGAGCTCTGTTTGCTGCCACTAACACACTAGAAGTCCTATGGGTGCTTCTGAGATGAAAATATAGGAACTCTGTGTGATGCCACTAACACATTAGAAGTCCTATGGGTGCTGCTAAGAAGAAAATATAGGAGCTCTGTTTGCTGCCACTAACACACTAGAAGTCCTATGGGTGCTGCTGAGAAGAAAATATAGGAGCTCTGTGTGATGCCACTAACACACTAGAAGTCCGATGGGTGCTGCTAAGAAGAAAATATAGGAGCTCTGTTTGCTGCCACTAACACACTAGAAGTCCTATGGGTGCTGCTGAGAAGAAAATATAGGAGCTCTGTGTGATGCCACTAACACACTAGAAGTCCTATGGGTGCTGCTGAGAAGAAAATATAGGAGCTCTGTTTGCTGCCACTAACACACTAGAAGTCCTATGGGTGCTTCTGAGAAGAAAATATAGGAGCTCTGTGTGATGCCACTAACACACTAGAAGTCCTATGGGTGCTGCTGAGAAGAAAATATAGGAGCTCTGTGTGATGCCACTAACACACTAGAAGTCCTATGGGTGCTGCTGAGAAGAAAATATAGGAGCTCTGTGTGATGCCACTAACACACTAGAAGTCCTATGGGTGCTTTTGAGATGAAAATATAGGAGCTCTGTTTGCTGCCACTAACACATTAGAAGTCCTATGGGTGCTTCTGAGATGAAAATATAGGAGCTCTGTGTGATGCCACTAACACACTAGAAGTCCTATGGGTGCTTCTGAGAAGAAAATATAGGAGCTCTGTGTGCTGCCACTAACACATTAGAAGTCCTATGGGTGCTGCTGAGAAGAAAATATAGGAGCTCTGTGTGCTGCCACTAACACACTAGAAGTCCTATGGGTGCTGCTGAGAAGAAAATATAGGAGCTCTGTTTGCTGCCACTAACACAGTAGAAGTCCTATGGGTGCTGCTGAGAAGAAAATATAGGAGCTCTGTTTGCTGCCACTAACACACTAGAAGTCCTATGGGTGCTGCTGAGAAGAAAATATAGGAGCTCTGTTTGCTGCCACTAACACACTAGAAGTCCTATGGGTGCTGCTGAGAAGAAAATATAGGAGCTCTGTTTGCTGCCACTAACACATTAGAAGTCCTATGGGTGCTGCTGAGAAGAAAATATAGGAGCTCTGTTTGCTGCCACTAACACACTAGAAGTCCTATGGGTGCTGCTGAGAAGAAAATATAGGAGCTCTGTTTGCTGCCACTAACACACTAGAAGTCCTATGGGTGCTGCTGAGAAGAAAATATAGGAGCTCTGTGTGATGCCACTAACACACTAGAAGTCCTATGGGTGCTGCTGAGAAGAAAATATAGGAGCTCTGTTTGCTGCCACTAACACACTAGAAGTCCTATGGGTGCTGCTGAGAAGAAAATATAGGAGCTCTGTTTGCTGCCACTAACACACTAGAAGTCCTATGGGTGCTGCTGAGAAGAAAATATAGGAGCTCTGTTTGCTGTCACTAACACACTAGAAGTCCTATGGGTGCTTCTGAGATGAAAATATAGGAACTCTGTGTGATGCCACTAACACACTAGAAGTCCTATGGGTGCTGCTGAGAAGAAAATATAGGAGCTCTGTGTGATGCCACTAACACACTAGAAGTCCTATGGGTGCTTCTGAGATGAAAATATAGGAACTCTGTGTGATGCCACTAACACACTAGAAGTCCTATGGGTGCTTCTGAGATGAAAATATAGGAGCTCTGTGTGATGCCACTAACACACTAGAAGTCCTATGGGTGCTTCTGAGATGAAAATATAGGAACTCTGTGTGATGCCACTAACACATTAGAAGTCCTATGGGTGCTGCTGAGAAGAAAATATAGGAGCTCTGTGTGCTGCCACTAACACACTAGAAGTCCTATGGGTGCTGCTGAGAAGAAAATATAGGAGCTCTGTTTGCTGCCACTAACACACTAGAAGTCCTATGGGTGCTGCTGAGAAGAAAATATAGGAGCTCTGTTTGCTGCCACTAACACACTAGAAGTCCTATGGGTGCTGCTGAGAAGAAAATATAGGAGCTCTGTTTGCTGCCACTAACACATTAGAAGTCCTATGGGTGCTGCTGAGAAGAAAATATAGGAGCTCTGTTTGCTGCCACTAACACACTAGAAGTCCTATGGGTGCTGCTGAGAAGAAAATATAGGAGCTCTGTTTGCTGCCACTAACACACTAGAAGTCCTATGGGTGCTGCTGAGAAGAAAATATAGGAGCTCTGTTTGCTGTCACTAACACACTAGAAGTCCTATGGGTGCTTCTGAGATGAAAATATAGGAACTCTGTGTGATGCCACTAACACACTAGAAGTCCTATGGGTGCTTCTGAGATGAAAATATAGGAGCTCTGTGTGATGCCACTAACACACTAGAAGTCCTATGGGTGCTGCTGAGAAGAAAATATAGGAGCTCTGTTTGCTGCCACTAACACACTAGAAGTCCTATGGGTGCTGCTGAGAAGAAAATATAGGAGCTCTGTTTGCTGCCACTAACACACTAGAAGTCCTATGGGTGCTGCTGAGAAGAAAATATAGGAGCTCTGTTTGCTGCCACTAACACACTAGAAGTCCTATGGGTGCTGCTGAGAAGAAAATATAGGAGCTCTGTTTGCTGCCACTAACACATTAGAAGTCCTATGGGTGCTGCTGAGAAGAAAATATAGGAGCTCTGTGTGATGCCACTAACACACTAGAAGTCCTATGGGTGCTGCTAAGAAGAAAATATAGGAGCTCTGTGTGATGCCACTAACACACTAGAAGTCCTATGGGTGCTTCTGAGATGAAAATATAGGAACTCTGTGTGATGCCACTAACACACTAGAAGTCCTATGGGTGCTGCTGAGAAGAAAATATAGGAGCTCTGTTTGCTGCCACTAACACACTAGAAGTCCTATGGGTGCTGCTGAGAAGAAAATATAGGAGCTCTGTTTGCTGCCACTAACACACTAGAAGTCCTATGGGTGCTGCTGAGAAGAAAATATAGGAGCTCTGTTTGCTGCCACTAACACACTAGAAGTCCTATGGGTGCTGCTGAGAAGAAAATATAGGAGCTCTGTTTGCTGCCACTAACACATTAGAAGTCCTATGGGTGCTGCTGAGAAGAAAATATAGGAGCTCTGTGTGATGCCACTAACACACTAGAAGTCCTATGGGTGCTGCTGAGAAGAAAATATAGGAGCTCTGTGTGATGCCACTAACACACTAGAAGTCCTATGGGTGCTTCTGAGATGAAAATATAGGAACTCTGTGTGATGCCACTAACACACTAGAAGTCCTATGGGTGCTTCTGAGATGAAAATATAGGAGCTCTGTGTGATGCCACTAACACACTAGAAGTCCTATGGGTGCTTCTGAGATGAAAATATAGGAACTCTGTGTGATGCCACTAACACATTAGAAGTCCTATGGGTGCTGCTGAGAAGAAAATATAGGAGCTCTGTGTGCTGCCACTAACACACTAGAAGTCCTATGGGTGCTGCTGAGAAGAAAATATAGGAGCTCTGTTTGCTGCCACTAACACACTAGAAGTCCTATGGGTGCTGCTGAGAAGAAAATATAGGAGCTCTGTTTGCTGCCACTAACACACTAGAAGTCCTATGGGTGCTGCTGAGAAGAAAATATAGGAGCTCTGTTTGCTGCCACTAACACACTAGAAGTCCTATGGGTGCTGCTGAGAAGAAAATATAGGAGCTCTGTTTGCTGCCACTAACACACTAGAAGTCCTATGGGTGCTGCTGAGAAGAAAATATAGGAGCTCTGTTTGCTGCCACTAACACACTAGAAGTCCTATGGGTGCTGCTGAGAAGAAAATATAGGAGCTCTGTTTGCTGTCACTAACACACTAGAAGTCCTATGGGTGCTTCTGAGATGAAAATATAGGAACTCTGTGTGATGCCACTAACACACTAGAAGTCCTATGGGTGCTTCTGAGATGAAAATATAGGAGCTCTGTGTGATGCCACTAACACACTAGAAGTCCTATGGGTGCTGCTGAGAAGAAAATATAGGAGCTCTGTTTGCTGCCACTAACACACTAGAAGTCCTATGGGTGCTTCTGAGATGAAAATATAGGAACTCTGTTTGCTGCCACTAACACACTAGAAGTCCTATGGGTGCTGCTGAGAAGAAAATATAGGAGCTCTGTTTGCTGCCACTAACACACTAGAAGTCCTATGGGTGCTGCTGAGAAGAAAATATAGGAGCTCTGTTTGCTGCCACTAACACACTAGAAGTCCTATGGGTGCTGCTGAGAAGAAAATATAGGAGCTCTGTGTGATGCCACTAACACACTAGAAGTCCTATGGGTGCTGCTGAGAAGAAAATATAGGAGCTCTGTTTGCTGCCACTAACACACTAGAAGTCCTATGGGTGCTGCTGAGAAGAAAATATAGGAGCTCTGTTTGCTGCCACTAACACACTAGAAGTCCTATGGGTGCTGCTGAGAAGAAAATATAGGAGCTCTGTTTGCTGCCACTAACACACTAGAAGTCCTATGGGTGCTGCTGAGAAGAAAATATAGGAGCTCTGTTTGCTGCCACTAACACATTAGAAGTCCTATGGGTGCTGCTGAGAAGAAAATATAGGAGCTCTGTGTGATGCCACTAACACACTAGAAGTCCTATGGGTGCTGCTGAGAAGAAAATATAGGAGCTCTGTGTGATGCCACTAACACACTAGAAGTCCTATGGGTGCTTCTGAGATGAAAATATAGGAACTCTGTGTGATGCCACTAACACACTAGAAGTCCTATGGGTGCTTCTGAGATGAAAATATAGGAGCTCTGTGTGATGCCACTAACACACTAGAAGTCCTATGGGTGCTTCTGAGATGAAAATATAGGAACTCTGTGTGATGCCACTAACACATTAGAAGTCCTATGGGTGCTTCTGAGATGAAAATATAGGAGCTCTGTGTGATGCCACTAACACACTAGAAGTCCTATGGGTGCTGCTGAGAAGAAAATATAGGAGCTCTGTTTGCTGCCACTAACACACTAGAAGTCCTATGGGTGCTGCTGAGAAGAAAATATAGGAGCTCTGTTTGCTGCCACTAACACACTAGAAGTCCTATGGGTGCTGCTGAGAAGAAAATATAGGAGCTCTGTTTGCTGCCACTAACACACTAGAAGTCCTATGGGTGCTGCTGAGAAGAAAATATAGGAGCTCTGTTTGCTGCCACTAACACACTAGAAGTCCTATGGGTGCTGCTGAGAAGAAAATATAGGAGCTCTGTTTGCTGCCACTAACACACTAGAAGTCCTATGGGTGCTGCTGAGAAGAAAATATAGGAACTCTGTGTGATGCCACTAACACATTAGAAGTCCTATGGGGGCTGCTGAGAAGAAAATATAGGAGCTCTGTGTGATGCCACTAACACACTAGAAGTCCTATGGGTGCTGCTGAGAAGAAAATATAGGAGCTCTGTTTGCTGCCACTAACACACTAGAAGTCCTATGGGTGCTGCTGAGAAGAAAATATAGGAGCTCTGTGTGATGCCACTAACACACTAGAAGTCCTATGGGTGCTGCTGAGAAGAAAATATAGGAGCTCTGTTTGCTGCCACTAACACACTAGAAGTCCTATGGGTGCTGCTGAGAAGAAAATATAGGAGCTCTGTTTGCTGCCACTAACACACTAGAAGTCCTATGGGTGCTGCTGAGATGAAAATATAGGAGCTCTGTGTGATGCCACTAACACACTAGAAGTCCTATGGGTGCTGCTGAGAAGAAAATATAGGAGCTCTGTTTGCTGCCACTAACACACTAGAAGTCCTATGGGTGCTGCTGAGAAGAAAATATAGGAGCTCTGTTTGCTGCCACTAACACACTAGAAGTCCTATGGGTGCTGCTGAGAAGAAAATATAGGAGCTCTGTTTGCTGCCACTAACACATTAGAAGTCCTATGGGTGCTGCTGAGAAGAAAATATAGGAGCTCTGTGTGATGCCACTAACACACTAGAAGTCCTATGGGTGCTGCTGAGAAGAAAATATAGGAGCTCTGTGTGATGCCACTAACACACTAGAAGTCCTATGGGTGCTTCTGAGATGAAAATATAGGAACTCTGTGTGATGCCACTAACACACTAGAAGTCCTATGGGTGCTGCTGAGAAGAAAATATAGGAACTCTGTGTGATGCCACTAACACACTAGAAGTCCTATGGGTGCTGCTGAGAAGAAAATATAGGAGCTCTGTGTGATGCCACTAACACATTAGAAGTCCTATGGGTGCTGCTGAGAAGAAAATATAGGAGCTCTGTTTGCTGCCACTAACACACTAGAAGTCCTATGGGTGCTTCTGAGATGAAAATATAGGAGCTCTGTTTGCTGCCACTAACACACTAGAAGTCCTATGGGTGCTTCTGAGATGAAAATATAGGAGCTCTGTGTGATGCCACTAACACATTAGAAGTCCTATGGGTGCTGCTGAGAAGAAAATATAGGAGCTCTGTGTGATGCCACTAACACACTAGAAGTCCTATGGGTGCTGCTGAGATGAAAATATAGGAGCTCTGTGTGATGCCACTAACACACTAGAAGTCCTATGGGTGGTGCTGAGAAGAAAATATAGGAGCTCTGTTTGCTGCCACTAACACACTAGAAGTCCTATGGGTGCTGCTGAGAAGAAAATATAGGAGCTCTGTTTGCTGCCACTAACACACTAGAAGTCCTATGGGTGCTGCTGAGAAGAAAATATAGGAGCTCTGTTTGCTGCCACTAACACACTAGAAGTCCTATGGGTGCTGCTGAGAAGAAAATATAGGAGCTCTGTTTGCTGCCACTAACACACTAGAAGTCCTATGGGTGCTGCTGAGAAGAAAATATAGGAGCTCTGTTTGCTGCCACTAACACACTAGAAGTCCTATGGGTGCTGCTGAGAAGAAAATATAGGAGCTCTGTGTGATGCCACTAACACACTAGAAGTCCTATGGGTGCTGCTGAGAAGAAAATATAGGAGCTCTGTTTGCTGCCACTAACACACTAGAAGTCCTATGGGTGCTGCTGAGAAGAAAATATAGGAGCTCTGTTTGCTGCCACTAACACACTAGAAGTCCTATGGGTGCTTCTGAGAAGAAAATATAGGAGCTCTGTGTGATGCCACTAACACACTAGAAGTCCTATGGGTGCTGCTGAGAAGAAAATATAGGAGCTCTGTTTGCTGCCACTAACACACTAGAAGTCCTATGGGTGCTTCTGAGAAGAAAATATAGGAGCTCTGTGTGATGCCACTAACACACTAGAAGTCCTATGGGTGCTTCTGAGAAGAAAATATAGGAGCTCTGTTTGCTGCCACTAACACACTAGAAGTCCTATGGGTGCTGCTGAGAAGAAAATATAGGAGCTCTGTGTGATGCCACTAACACACTAGAAGTCCTATGGGTGCTGCTGAGAAGAAAATATAGGAGCTCTGTTTGCTGCCACTAACACACTAGAAGTCCTATGGGTGCTGCTGAGAAGAAAATATAGGAGCTCTGTTTGCTGCCACTAACACACTAGAAGTCCTATGGGTGCTTCTGAGAAGAAAATATAGGAGCTCTGTGTGATGCCACTAACACACTAGAAGTCCTATGGGTGCTGCTGAGAAGAAAATATAGGAGCTCTGTTTGCTGCCACTAACACACTAGAAGTCCTATGGGTGCTGCTGAGAAGAAAATATAGGAGCTCTGTTTGCTGCCACTAACACACTAGAAGTCCTATGGGTGCTGCTGAGAAGAAAATATAGGAGCTCTGTGTGATGCCACTAACACACTAGAAGTCCTATGGGTGCTGCTGAGAAGAAAATATAGGAGCTCTGTTTGCTGCCACTAACACACTAGAAGTCCTATGGGTGCTGCTGAGAAGAAAATATAGGAGCTCTGTTTGCTGCCACTAACACACTAGAAGTCCTATGGGTGCTGCTGAGATGAAAATATAGGAGCTCTGTGTGATGCCACTAACACACTAGAAGTCCTATGGGTGCTGCTGAGAAGAAAATATAGGAACTCTGTGTGATGCCACTAACACACTAGAAGTCCTATGGGTGCTGCTGAGAAGAAAATATAGGAGCTCTGTGTGATGCCACTAACACACTAGAAGTCCTATGGGTGCTTTTGAGATGAAAATATAGGAGCTCTGTTTGCTGCCACTAACACACTAGAAGTCCTATGGGTGCTGCTGAGAAGAAAATATAGGAGCTCTGTGTGATGCCACTAACACACTAGAAGTCCTATGGGTGCTGCTGAGAAGAAAATATAGGAGCTCTGTTTGCTGCCACTAACACACTAGAAGTCCTATGGGTGCTTCTGAGATGAAAATATAGGAGCTCTGTTTGCTGCCACTAACACACTAGAAGTCCTATGGGTGCTGCTGAGAAGAAAATATAGGAGCTCTGTGTGATGCCACTAACACACTAGAAGTCCTATGGGTGCTGCTGAGAAGAAAATATAGGAGCTCTGTGTGATGCCACTAAAACACTAGAAGTCCTATGGGTGCTGCTGAGATGAAAATATAGGAGCTCTGTTTGCTGCCACTAACACACTAGAAGTCCTATGGGTGCTGCTGAGAAGAAAATATAGGAGCTCTGTGTGATGCCACTAACACATTAGAAGTCCTATGGGTGCTGCTGAGAAGAAAATATAGGAGCTCTGTTTGCTGCCACTAACACACTAGAAGTCCTATGGGTGCTGCTGAGAAGAAAATATAGGAGCTCTGTTTGCTGCCACTAACACACTAGAAGTCCTATGGGTGCTTCTGAGATGAAAATATAGGAGCTCTGTGTGATGCCACTAACACACTAGAAGTCCTATGGGTGCTGCTGAGAAGAAAATATAGGAGCTCTGTTTGCTGCCACTAACACACTAGAAGTCCTATGGGTGCTGCTGAGAAGAAAATATAGGAGCTCTGTTTGCTGCCACTAACACACTAGAAGTCCTATGGGTGCTGCTGAGAAGAAAATATAGGAGCTCTGTGTGATGCCACTAACACACTAGAAGTCCTATGGGTGCTGCTGAGATGAAAATATAGGAGCTCTGTGTGATGCCACTAACACACTAGAAGTCCTATGGGTGCTGCTGAGAAGAAAATATAGGATCTCTGTTTGCTGCCACTAACACACTAGAAGTCCTATGGGTGCTGCTGAGAAGAAAATATAGGAGCTCTGTTTGCTGCCACTAACACACTAGAAGTCCTATGGGTGCTGCTGAGAAGAAAATATAGGAGCTCTGTTTGCTGCCACTAACACACTAGAAGTCCTATGGGTGCTGCTGAGAAGAAAATATAGGAGCTCTGTGTGAAGCCACTAACACACTAGAAGTCCTATGGGTGCTGCTGAGAAGAAAATATAGGAACTCTGTTTGCTGCCACTAACACACTAGAAGTCCTATGGGTGCTGCTGAGAAGAAAATATAGGAACTCTGTGTGATGCCACTAACACACTAGAAGTCCTATGGGTGGTGCTGAGAAGAAAATATAGGAGCTCTGTTTGCTGCCACTAACACACTAGAAGTCCTATGGGTGCTGCTGAGAAGAAAATATAGGAGCTCTGTTTGCTGCCACTAACACACTAGAAGTCCTATGGGTGCTGCTGAGAAGAAAATATAGGAGCTCTGTTTGCTGCCACTAACACACTAGAAGTCCTATGGGTGCTTCTGAGAAGAAAATATAGGAGCTCTGTGTGATGCCACTAACACACTAGAAGTCCTATGGGTGCTGCTGAGAACAAAATATAGGAGCTCTGTTTGCTGCCACTAACACACTAGAAGTCCTATGGGTGCTTCTGAGAAGAAAATATAGGAGCTCTGTGTGATGCCACTAACACACTGGAAGTCCTATGGGTGCTGCTGAGAAGAAAATATAGGAGCTCTGTTTGCTGCCACTAACACACTAGAAGTCCTATGGGTGCTGCTGAGAAGAAAATATAGGAGCTCTGTTTGCTGCCACTAACACACTAGAAGTCCTATGGGTGCTGCTGAGAAGAAAATATAGGAGCTCTGTGTGATGCCACTAACACATTAGAAGTCCTATGGGTGCTGCTGAGAAGAAAATATAGGAGCTCTGTGTGCTGCCACTAACACACTAGAAGTCCTATGGGTGCTGCTGAGATGAAAATATAGGAGCTCTGTTTGCTGCCACTAACACACTAGAAGTCCTATGGGTGCTGCTGAGAAGAAAATATAGGAGCTCTGTTTGCTGCCACTAACACACTAGAAGTCCTATGGGTGCTGCTGAGAAGAAAATATAGGAGCTCTGTGTGATGCCACTAACACACTAGAAGTCCTATGGGTGCTTCTGAGATGAAAATATAGGAACTCTGTGTGATGCCACTAACACATTAGAAGTCCTATGGGTGCTGCTGAGAAGAAAATATAGGAGCTCTGTTTGCTGCCACTAACACACTAGAAGTCCTATGGGTGCTTCTGAGATGAAAATATAGGAGCTCTGTGTGATGCCACTAACACACTAGAAGTCCTATGGGTGCTGCTGAGAAGAAAATATAGGAGCTCTGTTTGCTGCCACTAACACACTAGAAGTCCTATGGGTGCTGCTGAGAAGAAAATATAGGAGCTCTGTTTGCTGCCACTAACACACTAGAAGTCCTATGGGTGCTGCTGAGAAGAAAATATAGGAGCTCTGTGTGATGCCACTAACACACTAGAAGTCCTATGGGTGCTTCTGAGATGAAAATATAGGAACTCTGTGTGATGCCACTAACACATTAGAAGTCCTATGGGTGCTGCTGAGAAGAAAATATAGGAGCTCTGTTTGCTGCCACTAACACACTAGAAGTCCTATGGGTGCTTCTGAGATGAAAATATAGGAGCTCTGTTTGCTGCCACTAACACACTAGAAGTCCTATGGGTGCTGCTGAGAAGAAAATATAGGAGCTCTGTTTGCTGCCACTAACACACTAGAAGTCCTATGGGTGCTGCTGAGAAGAAAATATAGGAGCTCTGTTTGCTGCCACTAACACACTAGAAGTCCTATGGGTGCTGCTGAGAAGAAAATATAGGAGCTCTGTGTGATGCCACTAACACACTAGAAGTCCTATGGGTGCTTCTGAGAAGAAAATATAGGAGCTCTGTGTGATGCCACTAACACACTAGAAGTCCTATGGGTGCTGCTGAGAAGAAAATATAGGAGCTCTGTTTGCTGCCACTAACACACTAGAAGTCCTATGGGTGCTGCTGAGAAGAAAATATAGGAGCTCTGTTTGCTGCCACTAACACACTAGAAGTCCTATGGGTGCTTCTGAGAAGAAAATATAGGAGCTCTGTGTGATGCCACTAACACACTAGAAGTCCTATGGGTGCTGCTGAGAAGAAAATATAGGAGCTCTGTTTGCTGCCACTAACACACTAGAAGTCCTATGGGTGCTGCTGAGAAGAAAATATAGGAGCTCTGTTTGCTGCCACTAACACACTAGAAGTCCTATGGGTGCTTCTGAGAAGAAAATATAGGAGCTCTGTGTGATGCCACTAACACACTAGAAGTCCTATGGGTGCTTCTGAGAAGAAAATATAGGAGCTCTGTTTGCTGCCACTAACACACTAGAAGTCCTATGGGTGCTTCTGAGAAGAAAATATAGGAGCTCTGTGTGATGCCACTAACACACTAGAAGTCCTATGGGTGCTGCTGAGAAGAAAATATAGGAGCTCTGTTTGCTGCCACTAACACACTAGAAGTCCTATGGGTGCTGCTGAGAAGAAAATATAGGAGCTCTGTGTGATGCCACTAACACACTAGAAGTCCTATGGGTGCTGCTGAGAAGAAAATATAGGAGCTCTGTTTGCTGCCACTAACACACTAGAAGTCCTATGGGTGCTGCTGAGAAGAAAATATAGGAGCTCTGTTTGCTGCCACTAACACACTAGAAGTCCTATGGGTGCTGCTGAGATGAAAATATAGGAGCTCTGTGTGATGCCACTAACACACTAGAAGTCCTATGGGTGCTGCTGAGAAGAAAATATAGGAGCTCTGTTTGCTGCCACTAACACACTAGAAGTCCTATGGGTGCTGCTGAGAAGAAAATATAGGAGCTCTGTTTGCTGCCACTAACACATTAGAAGTCCTATGGGTGCTGCTGAGAAGAAAATATAGGAGCTCTGTGTGATGCCACTAACACACTAGAAGTCCTATGGGTGCTGCTGAGAAGAAAATATAGGAGCTCTGTGTGATGCCACTAACACACTAGAAGTCCTATGGGTGCTTCTGAGATGAAAATATAGGAACTCTGTGTGATGCCACTAACACACTAGAAGTCCTATGGGTGCTGCTGAGAAGAAAATATAGGAGCTCTGTGTGATGCCACTAACACACTAGAAGTCCTATGGGTGCTTTTGAGATGAAAATATAGGAGCTCTGTTTGCTGCCACTAACACACTAGAAGTCCTATGGGTGCTGCTGAGAAGAAAATATAGGAGCTCTGTGTGATGCCACTAACACACTAGAAGTCCTATGGGTGCTGCTGAGAAGAAAATATAGGAGCTCTGTTTGCTGCCACTAACACACTAGAAGTCCTATGGGTGCTGCTGAGAAGAAAATATAGGAGCTCTGTTTGCTGCCACTAACACACTAGAAGTCCTATGGGTGCTGCTGAGAAGAAAATATAGGAGCTCTGTTTGCTGCCACTAACACACTAGAAGTCCTATGGGTGCTGCTGAGATGAAAATATAGGAGCTCTGTGTGATGCCACTAACACACTAGAAGTCCTATGGGTGCTGCTGAGAAGAAAATATAGGAGCTCTGTTTGCTGCCACTAACACACTAGAAGTCCTATGGGTGCTGCTGAGAAGAAAATATAGGAGCTCTGTTTGCTGCCACTAACACACTAGAAGTCCTATGGGTGCTGCTGAGAAGAAAATATAGGAGCTCTGTGTGATGCCACTAAAACACTAGAAGTCCTATGGGTGCTGCTGAGAAGAAAATATAGGAGCTCTGTTTGCTGCCACTAACACACTAGAAGTCCTATGGGTGCTGCTGAGAAGAAAATATAGGAGCTCTGTGTGATGCCACTAACACACTAGAAGTCCTATGGGTGCTGCTGAGAAGAAAATATAGGAGCTCTGTTTGCTGCCACTAACACACTAGAAGTCCTATGGGTGCTGCTGAGAAGAAAATATAGGAGCTCTGTTTGCTGCCACTAACACACTAGAAGTCCTATGGGTGCTTCTGAGATGAAAATATAGGAGCTCTGTGTGATGCCACTAACACACTAGAAGTCCTATGGGTGCTGCTGAGAAGAAAATATAGGAGCTCTGTTTGCTGCCACTAACACACTAGAAGTCCTATGGGTGCTGCTGAGAAGAAAATATAGGAGCTCTGTTTGCTGCCACTAACACACTAGAAGTCCTATGGGTGCTGCTGAGAAGAAAATATAGGAGCTCTGTGTGATGCCACTAACACACTAGAAGTCCTATGGGTGCTGCTGAGAAGAAAATATAGGAGCTCTGTTTGCTGCCACTAACACACTAGAAGTCCTATGGGTGCTGCTGAGAAGAAAATATAGGAGCTCTGTTTGCTGCCACTAACACACTAGAAGTCCTATGGGTGCTGCTGAGAAGAAAATATAGGAGCTCTGTTTGCTGCCACTAACACACTAGAAGTCCTATGGGTGCTGCTGAGAAGAAAATATAGGAGCTCTGTTTGCTGCCACTAACACACTAGAAGTCCTATGGGTGCTGCTGAGAAGAAAATATAGGAGCTCTGTGTGATGCCACTAACACACTAGAAGTCCTATGGGTGCTGCTGAGAAGAAAATATAGGAGCTCTGTGTGATGCCACTAACACACTAGAAGTCCTATGGGTGCTGCTGAGAAGAAAATATAGGAGCTCTGTTTGCTGCCACTAACACACTAGAAGTCCTATGGGTGCTGCTGAGAAGAAAATATAGGAGCTCTGTTTGCTGCCACTAACACACTAGAAGTCCTATGGGTGCTTCTGAGAAGAAAATATAGGAGCTCTGTGTGATGCCACTAACACACTAGAAGTCCTATGGGTGCTGCTGAGAAGAAAATATAGGAACTCTGTTTGCTGCCACTAACACACTAGAAGTCCTATGGGTGGTGCTGAGAAGAAAATATAGGAGCTCTGTGTGATGCCACTAACACACTAGAAGTCCTATGGGTGCTGCTGAGAAGAAAATATAGGAACTCTGTGTGATGCCACTAACACACTAGAAGTCCTATGGGTGCTGCTGAGAAGAAAATATAGGAGCTCTGTTTGCTGCCACTAACACACTAGAAGTCCTATGGGTGCTGCTGAGAAGAAAATATAGGAGCTCTGTTTGCTGCCACTAACACACTAGAAGTCCTATGGGTGCTGCTGAGAAGAAAATATAGGAGCTCTGTTTGCTGCCACTAACACACTAGAAGTCCTATGGGTGCTGCTGAGAAGAAAATATAGGAGCTCTGTGTGATGCCACTAACACACTAGAAGTCCTATGGGTGCTGCTGAGAAGAAAATATAGGAGCTCTGTGTGATGCCACTAACACATTAGAAGTCCTATGGGTGCTGCTGAGAAGAAAATATAGGAGCTCTGTTTGCTGCCACTAACACACTAGAAGTCCTATGGGTGCTGCTGAGAAGAAAATATAGGAGCTCTGTTTGCTGCCACTAACACACTAGAAGTCCTATGGGTGCTGCTGAGAAGAAAATATAGGAGCTCTGTTTGCTGCCACTAACACACTAGAAGTCCTATGGGTGCTGCTGAGAAGAAAATATAGGAGCTCTGTTTGCTGCCACTAACACACTAGAAGTCCTATGGGTGCTGCTGAGAAGAAAATATAGGAGCTCTGTTTGCTGCCACTAACACATTAGAAGTCCTATGGGTGCTGCTGAGAAGAAAATATAGGAGCTCTGTGTGATGCCACTAACACACTAGAAGTCCTATGGGTGCTGCTGAGAAGAAAATATAGGAGCTCTGTGTGATGCCACTAACACACTAGAAGTCCTATGGGTGCTTCTGAGATGAAAATATAGGAACTCTGTGTGATGCCACTAACACACTAGAAGTCCTATGGGTGCTGCTGAGAAGAAAATATAGGAACTCTGTGTGATGCCACTAACACACTAGAAGTCCTATGGGTGCTGCTGAGAAGAAAATATAGGAGCTCTGTGTGATGCCACTAACACACTAGAAGTCCTATGGGTGCTGCTGAGAAGAAAATATAGGAGCTCTGTGTGATGCCACTAACACACTAGAAGTCCTATGGGTGCTGCTGAGAAGAAAATATAGGAGCTCTGTTTGCTGCCACTAACACACTAGAAGTCCTATGGGTGCTGCTGAGAAGAAAATATAGGAGCTCTGTTTGCTGCCACTAACACACTAGAAGTCCTATGGGTGCTGCTGAGATGAAAATATAGGAGCTCTGTGTGATGCCACTAACACACTAGAAGTCCTATGGGTGCTGCTGAGAAGAAAATATAGGAGCTCTGTTTGCTGCCACTAACACACTAGAAGTCCTATGGGTGCTGCTGAGAAGAAAATATAGGAGATCTGTTTGCTGCCACTAACACATTAGAAGTCCTATGGGTGCTGCTGAGAAGAAAATATAGGAGCTCTGTGTGATGCCACTAACACACTAGAAGTCCTATGGGTGCTTCTGAGATGAAAATATAGGAACTCTGTGTGATGCCACTAACACACTAGAAGTCCTATGGGTGCTGCTGAGAAGAAAATATAGGAACTCTGTGTGATGCCACTAACACACTAGAAGTCCTATGGGTGCTGCTGAGAAGAAAATATAGGAGCTCTGTGTGATGCCACTAACACACTAGAAGTCCTATGGGTGCTGCTGAGAAGAAAATATAGGAGCTCTGTTTGCTGCCACTAACACACTAGAAGTCCTATGGGTGCTGCTGAGAAGAAAATATAGGAGCTCTGTTTGCTGCCACTAACACACTAGAAGTCCTATGGGTGCTGCTGAGAAGAAAATATAGGAGCTCTGTTTGCTGCCACTAACACACTAGAAGTCCTATGGGTGCTGCTGAGAAGAAAATATAGGAGCTCTGTTTGCTGCCACTAACACACTAGAAGTCCTATGGGTGCTGCTGAAAAGAAAATATAGGAGCTCTGTGTGATGCCACTAACACACTAGAAGTCCTATGGGTGCTGCTGAGAAGAAAATATAGGAGCTCTGTTTGCTGCCACTAACACACTAGAAGTCCTATGGGTGCTGCTGAGAAGAAAATATAGGAGCTCTGTTTGCTGCCACTAACACACTAGAAGTCCTATGGGTGCTTCTGAGAAGAAAATATAGGAGCTCTGTGTGATGCCACTAACACACTAGAAGTCCTATGGGTGCTTCTGAGAAGAAAATATAGGAGCTCTGTGTGATGCCACTAACACACTAGAAGTCCTATGGGTGCTGCTGAGAAGAAAATATAGGAGCTCTGTTTGCTGCCACTAACACACTAGAAGTCCTATGGGTGCTGCTGAGAAGAAAATATAGGAGCTCTGTTTGCTGCCACTAACACACTAGAAGTCCTATGGGTGCTTCTGAGAAGAAAATATAGGAGCTCTGTGTGATGCCACTAACACACTAGAAGTCCTATGGGTGCTTCTGAGAAGAAAATATAGGAGCTCTGTTTGCTGCCACTAACACACTAGAAGTCCTATGGGTGCTTCTGAGAAGAAAATATAGGAGCACTGTGTGATGCCACTAACACACTAGAAGTCCTATGGGTGCTGCTGAGAAGAAAATATAGGAGCTCTGTGTGATGCCACTAACACACTAGAAGTCCTATGGGTGCTGCTGAGAAGAAAATATAGGAGCTCTGTTTGCTGCCACTAACACACTAGAAGTCCTATGGGTGCTGCTGAGAAGAAAATATAGGAGCTCTGTTTGCTGCCACTAACACACTAGAAGTCCTATGGGTGCTGCTGAGAAGAAAATATAGGAGCTCTGTTTGCTGCCACTAACACACTAGAAGTCCTATGGGTGCTGCTGAGAAGAAAATATAGGAGCTCTGTGTGATGCCACTAACACACTAGAAGTCCTATGGGTGCTGCTGAGAAGAAAATATAGGAGCTCTGTTTGCTGCCACTAACACACTAGAAGTCCTATGGGTGCTGCTGAGAAGAAAATATAGGAGCTCTGTTTGCTGCCACTAACACACTAGAAGTCCTATGGGTGCTGCTGAGATGAAAATATAGGAGCTCTGTGTGATGCCACTAACACACTAGAAGTCCTATGGGTGCTGCTGAGAAGAAAATATAGGAGCTCTGTTTGCTGCCACTAACACACTAGAAGTCCTATGGGTGCTGCTGAGAAGAAAATATAGGAGCTCTGTTTGCTGCCACTAACACATTAGAAGTCCTATGGGTGCTGCTGAGAAGAAAATATAGGAGCTCTGTGTGATGCCACTAACACACTAGAAGTCCTATGGGTGCTGCTGAGAAGAAAATATAGGAGCTCTGTTTGCTGCCACTAACACACTAGAAGTCCTATGGGTGCTTCTGAGAAGAAAATATAGGAGCTCTGTGTGATGCCACTAACACACTAGAAGTCCTATGGGTGCTTCTGAGAAGAAAATATAGGAGCTCTGTTTGCTGCCACTAACACACTAGAAGTCCTATGGGTGCTGCTGAGAAGAAAATATAGGAGCTCTGTTTGCTGCCACTAACACACTAGAAGTCCTATGGGTGCTGCTGAGAAGAAAATATAGGAGCTCTGTTTGCTGCCACTAACACACTAGAAGTCCTATGGGTGCTGCTGAGAAGAAAATATAGGAGCTCTGTTTGCTGCCACTAACACACTAGAAGTCCTATGGGTGCTGCTGAGAAGAAAATATAGGAGCTCTGTGTGATGCCACTAAAACACTAGAAGTCCTATGGGTGCTGCTGAGATGAAAATATAGGAGCTCTGTTTGCTGCCACTAACACACTAGAAGTCCTATGGGTGCTGCTGAGAAGAAAATATAGGAGCTCTGTTTGCTGCCACTAACACACTAGAAGTCCTATGGGTGCTGCTGAGAAGAAAATATAGGAGCTCTGTGTGATGCCACTAACACATTAGAAGTCCTATGGGTGCTGCTGAGAAGAAAATATAGGAGCTCTGTGTGATGCCACTAACACACTAGAAGTCCTATGGGTGCTGCTGAGAAGAAAATATAGGAGCTCTGTGTGATGCCACTAACACACTAGAAGTCCTATG
This sequence comes from Rana muscosa, assembly GCA_029206835.1. NCBI lineage: Eukaryota > Metazoa > Chordata > Amphibia > Anura > Ranidae > Rana > Rana muscosa. Next base: position 86,664,362 of record CM055124.1, on the reverse strand, counting down.
GGTGCTGCTGAGAAGAAAATATAGGAGCTCTGTTTGCTGCCACTAACACACTAGAAGTCCTATGGGTGCTGCTGAGAAGAAAATATAGGAGCTCTGTTTGCTGCCACTAACACACTAGAAGTCCTATGGGTGCTTCTGAGATGAAAATATAGGAGCTCTGTGTGATGCCACTAACACACTAGAAGTCCTATGGGTGCTGCTGAGAAGAAAATATAGGAGCTCTGTTTGCTGCCACTAACACACTAGAAGTCCTATGGGTGCTGCTGAGAAGAAAATATAGGAGCTCTGTGTGATGCCACTAACACACTAGAAGTCCTATGGGTGCTGCTGAGAAGAAAATATAGGAGCTCTGTTTGCTGCCACTAACACACTAGAAGTCCTATGGGTGCTGCTGAGAAGAAAATATAGGAGCTCTGTTTGCTGCCACTAACACACTAGAAGTCCTATGGGTGCTGCTGAGAAGAAAATATAGGAGCTCTGTTTGCTGCCACTAACACACTAGAAGTCCTATGGGTGCTGCTGAGAAGAAAATATAGGAGCTCTGTTTGCTGCCACTAACACACTAGAAGTCCTATGGGTGCTGCTGAGAAGAAAATATAGGAGCTCTGTTTGCTGCCACTAACACACTAGAAGTCCTATGGGTGCTGCTGAGAAGAAAATATAGGAGCTCTGTGTGATGCCACTAACACACTAGAAGTCCTATGGGTGCTGCTGAGAAGAAAATATAGGAGCTCTGTTTGCTGCCACTAACACACTAGAAGTCCTATGGGTGCTGCTGAGAAGAAAATATAGGAGCTCTGTTTGCTGCCACTAACACACTAGAAGTCCTATGGGTGCTTCTGAGAAGAAAATATAGGAGCTCTGTGTGATGCCACTAACACACTAGAAGTCCTATGGGTGCTGCTGAGAAGAAAATATAGGAACTCTGTTTGCTGCCACTAACACACTAGAAGTCCTATGGGTGGTGCTGAGAAGAAAATATAGGAGCTCTGTGTGATGCCACTAACACACTAGAAGTCCTATGGGTGCTGCTGAGAAGAAAATATAGGAACTCTGTGTGATGCCACTAACACACTAGAAGTCCTATGGGTGGTGCTGAGAAGAAAATATAGGAGCTCTGTTTGCTGCCACTAACACACTAGAAGTCCTATGTGTGCTGCTGAGAAGAAAATATAGGAGCTCTGTTTGCTGCCACTAACACACTAGAAGTCCTATGGGTGCTGCTGAGAAGAAAATATAGGAGCTCTGTTTGCTGCCACTAACACACTAGAAGTCCTATGGGTGCTTCTGAGAAGAAAATATAGGAGCTCTGTGTGATGCCACTAACACACTAGAAGTCCTATGGGTGCTGCTGAGAAGAAAATATAGGAGCTCTGTTTGCTGCCACTAACACACTAGAAGTCCTATGGGTGCTTCTGAGAAGAAAATATAGGAGCTCTGCGTGATGCCACTAACACACTAGAAGTCCTATGGGTGCTGCTGAGAAGAAAATATAGGAGCTCTGTTTGCTGCCACTAACACACTAGAAGTCCTATGGGTGCTGCTGAGAAGAAAATATAGGAGCTCTGTTTGCTGCCACTAACACACTAGAAGTCCTATGGGTGCTGCTGAGAAGAAAATATAGGAGCTCTGTTTGCTGCCACTAACACACTAGAAGTCCTATGGGTGCTTCTGAGAAGAAAATATAGGAGCTCTGTGTGATGCCACTAACACACTAGAAGTCCTATGGGTGCTGCTGAGAAGAAAATATAGGAGCTCTGTTTGCTGCCACTAACACACTAGAAGTCCTATGGGTGCTGCTGAGAAGAAAATATAGGAGCTCTGTTTGCTGCCACTAACACACTAGAAGTCCTATGGGTGCTTCTGAGAAGAAAATATAGGAGCTCTGTGTGATGCCACTAACACACTAGAAGTCCTATGGGTGCTGCTGAGAAGAAAATATAGGAACTCTGTTTGCTGCCACTAACACACTAGAAGTCCTATGGGTGGTGCTGAGAAGAAAATATAGGAGCTCTGTGTGATGCCACTAACACACTAGAAGTCCTATGGGTGCTGCTGAGAAGAAAATATAGGAACTCTGTGTGATGCCACTAACACACTAGAAGTCCTATGGGTGGTGCTGAGAAGAAAATATAGGAGCTCTGTTTGCTGCCACTAACACACTAGAAGTCCTATGGGTGCTGCTGAGAAGAAAATATAGGAGCTCTGTTTGCTGCCACTAACACACTAGAAGTCCTATGGGTGCTGCTGAGAAGAAAATATAGGAGCTCTGTTTGCTGCCACTAACACACTAGAAGTCCTATGGGTGCTTCTGAGAAGAAAATATAGGAGCTCTGTGTGATGCCACTAACACACTAGAAGTCCTATGGGTGCTGCTGAGAAGAAAATATAGGAGCTCTGTTTGCTGCCACTAACACACTAGAAGTCCTATGGGTGGTGCTGAGAAGAAAATATAGGAGCTCTGTTTGCTGCCACTAACACACTAGAAGTCCTATGGGTGCTGCTGAGAAGAAAATATAGGAGCTCTGTTTGCTGCCACTAACACACTAGAAGTCCTATGGGTGCTGCTGAGAAGAAAATATAGGAGCTCTGTTTGCTGCCACTAACACACTAGAAGTCCTATGGGTGCTTCTGAGAAGAAAATATAGGAGCTCTGTGTGATGCCACTAACACACTAGAAGTCCTATGGGTGCTGCTGAGAAGAAAATATAGGAGCTCTGTTTGCTGCCACTAACACACTAGAAGTCCTATGGGTGCTGCTGAGAAGAAAATATAGGAGCTCTGTTTGCTGCCACTAACACACTAGAAGTCCTATGGGTGCTTCTGAGAAGAAAATATAGGAGCTCTGTGTGATGCCACTAACACACTAGAAGTCCTATGGGTGCTGCTGAGAAGAAAATATAGGAGCTCTGTGTGATGCCACTAACACACTAGAAGTCCTATGGGTGCTGCTGAGATGAAAATATAGGAGCTCTGTTTGCTGCCACTAACACACTAGAAGTCCTATGGGTGCTGCTGAGAAGAAAATATAGGAGCTCTGTTTGCTGCCACTAACACACTAGAAGTCCTATGGGTGCTGCTGAGAAGAAAATATAGGAGCTCTGTTTGCTGCCACTAACACACTAGAAGTCCTATGGGTGCTGCTGAGAAGAAAATATAGGAGCTCTGTTTGCTGCCACTAACACACTAGAAGTCCTATGGGTGCTTCTGAGATGAAAATATAGGAACTCTGTGTGATGCCACTAACACATTAGAAGTCCTATGGGTGCTGCTGAGAAGAAAATATAGGAGCTCTGTTTGCTGCCACTAACACACTAGAAGTCCTATGGGTGCTGCTGAGAAGAAAATATAGGAGCTCTGTGTGATGCCACTAACACACTAGAAGTCCTATGGGTGCTGCTGAGATGAAAATATAGGAGCTCTGTGTGATGCCACTAACACACTAGAAGTCCTATGGGTGCTGCTGAGAAGAAAATATAGGAGCTCTGTTTGCTGCCACTAACACACTAGAAGTCCTATGGGTGCTGCTGAGAAGAAAATATAGGAGCTCTGTTTGCTGCCACTAACACACTAGAAGTCCTATGGGTGCTGCTGAGAAGAAAATATAGGAGCTCTGTTTGCTGCCACTAACACACTAGAAGTCCTATGGGTGCTGCTGAGAAGAAAATATAGGAGCTCTGTGTGATGCCACTAACACACTAGAAGTCCTATGGGTGCTGCTGAGAAGAAAATATAGGAGCTCTGTTTGCTGCCACTAACACACTAGAAGTCCTATGGGTGCTGCTGAGATGAAAATATAGGAACTCTTTGTGATGCCACTAACACACTAGAAGTCCTATGGGTGCTGCTGAGAAGAAAATATAGGAACTCTGTTTGCTGCCACTAACACACTAGAAGTCCTATGGGTGGTGCTGAGAAGAAAATATAGGAGCTCTGTGTGATGCCACTAACACACTAGAAGTCCTATGGGTGGTGCTGAGAAGAAAATATAGGAGCTCTGTGTGATGCCACTAACACACTAGAAGTCCTATGGGTGCTTCTGAGAAGAAAATATAGGAGCTCTGTGTGATGCCACTAACACACTAGAAGTCCTATGGGTGCTGCTGAGAAGAAAATATAGGAACTCTGTGTGATGCCACTAACACACTAGAAGTCCTATGGGTGGTGCTGAGAAGAAAATATAGGAGCTCTGTTTGCTGCCACTAACACACTAGAAGTCCTATGGGTGCTGCTGAGAAGAAAATATAGGAGCTCTGTTTGCTGCCACTAACACATTAGAAGTCCTATGGGTGCTGCTGAGAAGAAAATATAGGAGCTCTGTTTGCTGCCACTAACACACTAGAAGTCCTATGGGTGCTTCTGAGAAGAAAATATAGGAGCTCTGTGTGATGCCACTAACACACTAGAAGTCCTATGGGTGCTGCTGAGAAGAAAATATAGGAGCTCTGTTTGCTGCCACTAACACACTAGAAGTCCTATGGGTGCTTCTGAGAAGAAAATATAGGAGCTCTGTGTGATGCCACTAACACACTAGAAGTCCTATGGGTGCTGCTGAGAAGAAAATATAGGAACTCTGTGTGATGCCACTAACACACTAGAAGTCCTATGGGTGCTGCTGAGAAGAAAATATAGGAACTCTGTTTGCTGCCACTAACACACTAGAAGTCCTATGGGTGGTGCTGAGAAGAAAATATAGGAACTCTGTGTGATGCCACTAACACACTAGAAGTCCTATGGGTGCTGCTGAGAAGAAAATATAGGAACTCTGTGTGATGCCACTAACACACTAGAAGTCCTATGGGTGCTGCTGAGAAGAAAATATAGGAGCTCTGTTTGCTGCCACTAACACACTAGAAGTCCTATGGGTGCTGCTGAGAAGAAAATATAGGAGCTCTGTTTGCTGCCACTAACACACTAGAAGTCCTATGGGTGCTGCTGAGAAGAAAATATAGGAGCTCTGTTTGCTGCCACTAACACACTAGAAGTCCTATGGGTGCTTCTGAGAAGAAAATATAGGAGCTCTGTGTGATGCCACTAACACACTAGAAGTCCTATGGGTGCTGCTGAGAAGAAAATATAGGAGCTCTGTTTGCTGCCACTAACACACTAGAAGTCCTATGGGTGCTGCTGAGAAGAAAATATAGGAGCTCTGTGTGATGCCACTAACACACTAGAAGTCCTATGGGTGCTGCTGAGAAGAAAATATAGGAGCTCTGTTTGCTGCCACTAACACACTAGAAGTCCTATGGGTGCTGCTGAGAAGAAAATATAGGAGCTCTGTTTGCTGCCACTAACACACTAGAAGTCCTATGGGTGCTGCTGAGAAGAAAATATAGGAGCTCTGTTTGCTGCCACTAACACACTAGAAGTCCTATGGGTGCTTCTGAGAAGAAAATATAGGAGCTCTGTGTGATGCCACTAACACACTAGAAGTCCTATGGGTGCTGCTGAGAAGAAAATATAGGAGCTCTGTTTGCTGCCACTAACACACTAGAAGTCCTATGGGTGCTGCTGAGAAGAAAATATAGGAGCTCTGTTTGCTGCCACTAACACACTAGAAGTCCTATGGGTGCTTCTGAGAAGAAAATATAGGAGCTCTGTGTGATGCCACTAACACACTAGAAGTCCTATGGGTGCTGCTGAGAAGAAAATATAGGAACTCTGTTTGCTGCCACTAACACACTAGAAGTCCTATGGGTGGTGCTGAGAAGAAAATATAGGAGCTCTGTGTGATGCCACTAACACACTAGAAGTCCTATGGGTGCTGCTGAGAAGAAAATATAGGAACTCTGTGTGATGCCACTAACACACTAGAAGTCCTATGGGTGGTGCTGAGAAGAAAATATAGGAGCTCTGTTTGCTGCCACTAACACACTAGAAGTCCTATGGGTGCTGCTGAGAAGAAAATATAGGAGCTCTGTTTGCTGCCACTAACACACTAGAAGTCCTATGGGTGCTGCTGAGAAGAAAATATAGGAGCTCTGTTTGCTGCCACTAACACACTAGAAGTCCTATGGGTGCTTCTGAGAAGAAAATATAGGAGCTCTGTGTGATGCCACTAACACACTAGAAGTCCTATGGGTGCTGCTGAGAAGAAAATATAGGAGCTCTGTTTGCTGCCACTAACACACTAGAAGTCCTATGGGTGGTGCTGAGAAGAAAATATAGGAGCTCTGTTTGCTGCCACTAACACACTAGAAGTCCTATGGGTGCTGCTGAGAAGAAAATATAGGAGCTCTGTTTGCTGCCACTAACACACTAGAAGTCCTATGGGTGCTGCTGAGAAGAAAATATAGGAGCTCTGTTTGCTGCCACTAACACACTAGAAGTCCTATGGGTGCTTCTGAGAAGAAAATATAGGAGCTCTGTGTGATGCCACTAACACACTAGAAGTCCTATGGGTGCTGCTGAGAAGAAAATATAGGAGCTCTGTTTGCTGCCACTAACACACTAGAAGTCCTATGGGTGCTGCTGAGAAGAAAATATAGGAGCTCTGTTTGCTGCCACTAACACACTAGAAGTCCTATGGGTGCTTCTGAGAAGAAAATATAGGAGCTCTGTGTGATGCCACTAACACACTAGAAGTCCTATGGGTGCTGCTGAGAAGAAAATATAGGAGCTCTGTGTGATGCCACTAACACACTAGAAGTCCTATGGGTGCTGCTGAGATGAAAATATAGGAGCTCTGTTTGCTGCCACTAACACACTAGAAGTCCTATGGGTGCTGCTGAGAAGAAAATATAGGAGCTCTGTTTGCTGCCACTAACACACTAGAAGTCCTATGGGTGCTGCTGAGAAGAAAATATAGGAGCTCTGTTTGCTGCCACTAACACACTAGAAGTCCTATGGGTGCTGCTGAGAAGAAAATATAGGAGCTCTGTTTGCTGCCACTAACACACTAGAAGTCCTATGGGTGCTTCTGAGATGAAAATATAGGAACTCTGTGTGATGCCACTAACACATTAGAAGTCCTATGGGTGCTGCTGAGAAGAAAATATAGGAGCTCTGTTTGCTGCCACTAACACACTAGAAGTCCTATGGGTGCTGCTGAGAAGAAAATATAGGAGCTCTGTGTGATGCCACTAACACACTAGAAGTCCTATGGGTGCTGCTGAGATGAAAATATAGGAGCTCTGTGTGATGCCACTAACACACTAGAAGTCCTATGGGTGCTGCTGAGAAGAAAATATAGGAGCTCTGTTTGCTGCCACTAACACACTAGAAGTCCTATGGGTGCTGCTGAGAAGAAAATATAGGAGCTCTGTTTGCTGCCACTAACACACTAGAAGTCCTATGGGTGCTGCTGAGAAGAAAATATAGGAGCTCTGTTTGCTGCCACTAACACACTAGAAGTCCTATGGGTGCTGCTGAGAAGAAAATATAGGAGCTCTGTGTGATGCCACTAACACACTAGAAGTCCTATGGGTGCTGCTGAGAAGAAAATATAGGAGCTCTGTTTGCTGCCACTAACACACTAGAAGTCCTATGGGTGCTGCTGAGATGAAAATATAGGAACTCTGTGTGATGCCACTAACACACTAGAAGTCCTATGGGTGCTGCTGAGAAGAAAATATAGGAACTCTGTTTGCTGCCACTAACACACTAGAAGTCCTATGGGTGGTGCTGAGAAGAAAATATAGGAGCTCTGTGTGATGCCACTAACACACTAGAAGTCCTATGGGTGGTGCTGAGAAGAAAATATAGGAGCTCTGTGTGATGCCACTAACACACTAGAAGTCCTATGGGTGCTTCTGAGAAGAAAATATAGGAGCTCTGTGTGATGCCACTAACACACTAGAAGTCCTATGGGTGCTGCTGAGAAGAAAATATAGGAGCTCTGTTTGCTGCCACTAACACACTAGAAGTCCTATGGGTGCTGCTGAGAAGAAAATATAGGAGCTCTGTTTGCTGCCACTAACACATTAGAAGTCCTATGGGTGCTGCTGAGAAGAAAATATAGGAGCTCTGTTTGCTGCCACTAACACACTAGAAGTCCTATGGGTGCTTCTGAGAAGAAAATATAGGAGCTCTGTGTGATGCCACTAACACACTAGAAGTCCTATGGGTGCTGCTGAGAAGAAAATATAGGAGCTCTGTTTGCTGCCACTAACACACTAGAAGTCCTATGGGTGCTTCTGAGAAGAAAATATAGGAGCTCTGTGTGATGCCACTAACACACTAGAAGTCCTATGGGTGCTGCTGAGAAGAAAATATAGGAACTCTGTTTGCTGCCACTAACACACTAGAAGTCCTATGGGTGCTTCTGAGAAGAAAATATAGGAGCTCTGTGTGATGCCACTAACACACTAGAAGTCCTATGGGTGCTGCTGAGAAGAAAATATAGGAACTCTGTGTGATGCCACTAACACACTAGAAGTCCTATGGGTGCTGCTGAGAAGAAAATATAGGAACTCTGTTTGCTGCCACTAACACACTAGAAGTCCTATGGGTGGTGCTGAGAAGAAAATATAGGAACTCTGTGTGATGCCACTAACACACTAGAAGTCCTATGGGTGCTGCTGAGAAGAAAATATAGGAACTCTGTGTGATGCCACTAACACACTAGAAGTCCTATGGGTGCTGCTGAGAAGAAAATATAGGAGCTCTGTTTGCTGCCACTAACACACTAGAAGTCCTATGGGTGCTGCTGAGAAGAAAATATAGGAGCTCTGTGTGATGCCACTAACACACTAGAAGTCCTATGGGTGCTGCTGAGAAGAAAATATAGGAGCTCTGTTTGCTGCCACTAACACACTAGAAGTCCTATGGGTGCTGCTGAGAAGAAAATATAGGAGCTCTGTTTGCTGCCACTAACACACTAGAAGTCCTATGGGTGCTGTTGGGGTGCAATGCTGTGCTAACAGCACTGCGGTTGGTACTACTGCAATACTGTACTAACAGTAAGCACGCACCAGACTAATCCCCAGCAGCAGCTAATAACACACTAACTGTGCAATCAGCAGCAATGAACGATCAATGACTTAGGTAGCAATGGTTTAGCAAAGAAATAGCCAATGGTTTAGCAAAGAAGAGCAAATCTTTCAGTATCAAGCAAAGACAGAATCAGCAGACTGATCTCTCCTAAAGCCGGAACTCATGTGACCGGGGCCGATGGCGTGGCGGCCTTTTAAATGGTGGGGCATGTACTAAAGCCCCTGAGCTGTAATTGGCTACAGGCGTCCTGCCTGTAGCCAATTATTGCTCTCCGAGTTTCGGGCGCTGTGATTGGCCAAGCATGCGGGGTCACAGTGCATGCTTGGCCAATCATCAGCCAGCAATGCACTGCGCCGGCCGCGCCGGCCGCAATGCATTGCGGGGCCGCTCGCATCACACGAATGTGATGCGAACGGCCCAAATAGTTCTGGGCTCGACGAGCGAGCGAACGCCCGGTGCTCGATTCGAACATGGGTTCGAATCGAGCACCGGGCCCATCCCTACTGAAGACCTTTAGGATAAATAGGAATGAGTCAGGTCTTCTCAACCAACATCTCCATAAAGACATGGTTTGACCAGTTTGGGGTGGAGGAACTGGAGTATCCTCCACAGAGCCCTGACCTCTGCCATTCTGAACACCTTTGGGATGAACTGGAAGGAGTCAGGTCTTTTCAACCAACAGCTCCATAAAAACATGGTTTGACCAGTTTGGTGTAGAGGAACTTGAGTGCCCTTTACAGAGCCCTGACCACAACCCTACTGAACACCATTGGGATGAATTGGAATGACTATACTGAGCCAGGTCTTCTCATCCAGCATCAGTTCCTGACCTCACAAATTTCTGACACACGGCAAAATATTGTGGAAACTTTTGCCAGAAGTGGGGTCCATAAAGGTATGTTTTGTCCAAATGGAACAACTCTTGGTTCTCATATGTCCTGCGCTGACCTCATCCCTACTGAACACCTTTGGGAGGAATTGGAATGCCAATTGTGAGCCAGGTCTTCTCATCCAGCATCAGTACCTGACTTCACGAATGGCCCTCCAAAATCTTGTTGAAGGTCTTTTCAGAAGGACTAGAACTCCATAATAACGACCATGGTGTTGGAATGGGGATGTCCAAACTCTCATATAGTTGTGATGGTCAGATGTCCACAAAGTGTTGGCCATCTAGTTTATATATTTTTTTTAATGTTACTCACAGATGGACCAGAGACCGCAATCCACCAAACGCATTTCTAGAAATTGATTTGATATTGTTGTTTTCGATGAACCTAAAAAGTAAATAAAAACTTTTTACTCAAATCTAAACAGTAGACTGCACATTGTTTCTGAACTTTGGGAAAAGTTTCTGAACTCTTGAACTTTTTGAGGCTTTTAAAGATTCTCAAAATTGAGAGGTTGAATTTTCTCAAAATTTTGGAGAAAATTGGGCAATTTTTGCAAAATCTCACAAATTCTGAGGAATGCAATTGAACCATTGGAAAAGGCAAATTAAGGTGCAATGGGTTTTTAAATGTCTCCCGAGGGATACAGAAGCTCCTTTCACATATGCTGGACAGGGAATTATCAAGAATGACCCCGGGAAGGATACAGCTAAGCCACAAAATAATCATAGGCATGAATGTGCTGTGGGGGGGGGGGGGGGGTGTAAGATTATACTACAAAAGCCCATAGGTCCAAAGATATCCATAGCGGCTCCTAAATTAGACTGAGGAAATCTTTGCATTATATACACTATATTACCAAAAGTATTGGGACGCCTGCCTTTATACGCACATGCACTTTAATGGCATCCCAGTCTTAAGCCTCGTTCGCACACACGGTCGGACTTCAAACAAACTTTTCAGTGGATTTTTTTTCAAAGGGAGTTGGCCGGACACACCCATAGCATACACACGGCAGGACTTTTCTGCAAACTTTCCCAACATCACGTGGTTTTTCTGCTCTATACCGCCACCCTTTGGTCAACTTCTGCTATTGTTGGTTGATTTTAACATTGGTTCTGGGCATGCTTATTTGTACTTCGGATTAAAGTTCGATGGATTTCTGTACACACGATAGGACTTTGCACCATCGGACTTTTGTTGCCGAAAAGTTTGTCCGTTTGCAGAGCGAACTTTTGTCCGATGAAAACCGAAAAAATTTGCCCGATGGAGCGTACACACACCGGTCGGATTTTTTGAAAAACATGCTCATTTTGAAGTTTGTTGGCAAAAAGTCAGACCGTGTGTACGAGGCTTTAGTCCGTAGGGTTCAATATTGAGTTGGTCCACCCTTTGCTTTGCAGCTATAACATCTTCAACTCTTCTGGGAAGGCTCTCCACAAGGTTTAGGAGGGTGTCTATGGGGATGTTTGACCATTCTTCCAGAAGGACATTTGTGAGGTCAGGCACTGATGTTGGATGAGAAGGCCTGGCTCACAGTCTCCGCTCTAATCCCCAGTCAAGTTCCTCCACCCCAAACTCACTCATCCATGTCTTTATGGACCTTGCTTTGTGCACTGGTCCAAACCATTTGGTGGAGGGGGGATTATGGTGTGGGGGTTGTTTTTCAGGGGTTGGGCTTGGCCCCTTAAGTCCAGTGAAGGGAACTCTTAAGGCATCGGCATACCAAGACATTTTGGACAGTTTCATGCTCCCAACTTTGTGGGAACAGTTTGGGGGATGGCCCCTTCCTGTTCCAACATGACTGCACACCAGTGCACAAAGCAAGGTCCATAAAGACATGGATGAGCGAGTTTGGGGTGGAGGAACTTGACTGGCCTGCACAACCCGATAGAACACCTTTAGGAATAAATTATAGCAGAGACTGCAAGCCAGGCCTTTTCATCCCACATCAGTGCCTGACCTCACAAATGCTCTTCTGGAAGAATGGTCAAACATTCCCATAGACACACTCCTAAACCTTGTGGACGGCCTTCCCAGAAGAGTTGAAGCTGTTGTAGCTGCAAAGGGTGTGGCCAACTCAATATTGAACCCTCTGGACTAAGACTGGGATCATTAGTTGCGGCTTGTGATTTTTAATAAAGTATTTTTCTATATACTGCACTTAGATGGCGCCCTCTGCTGTTCCCTTTATTATATTGCAAAGATTTGGAGACCACTGGCTTAGCCCATAACCTGGTCCAGGCAGAGTTCCCTACTCCTTCAATTCTTTTCTACAATACATCTTCTACTGTCTGCACCACTTACAAATATTCCAAATGCTTCAGTTTTGAAAAGGCGCCATCTGCGATCACATCGAAGGAGCAGGAGGTGAACAACCTACAAAGAAGGAAATCTGAGATGTGAGGAACGGGAAGTACAGAGAGAATGGGAACTATAGACAATCATCACCAGAGTCTATTATAGAAGATCCAGAAGGGATGTAAAGGGGAAACATTATATACAGTTGGATCATCCTGTGTTGTAATACAATAAACAGGTGATTGTTGGTGAGCATTGAAGTTAAAGCTAAACCCTTATACCAGACAGAGGAAGGAGAGGAGAGTAGAGGGAGAAGCAGAGTCCTCCAGCAGAGCAGAGTATATCAGGAGAGGAGATTTATAGACAAAGGAGCAGAGTCCTCCAGCAGAGCAGAGTATTTCAGGAGAGGAGAGTTATAGGGGAAGGAGCAGAGTCCTCCAGCAGAGTATTTCAGGATAGGAGAGTTATAGAGGAAGGAGCAGAGTCCTTCAGCAGTGCAGAGTATTTCAGGATAGGAGAGTTATAGAGGAAGGAGCAGAGTCCTTCAGCAGAGCAGAGTATTTCAGGATAGGAGAGTTATAGAGGAAGGAGCAGAGTCCTCCAGCAGAGCAGAGTATTTCAGGAGAGGAGAGTTATAGAGGAAGGAGCAGAGTCCTCCAGCAGTGCAGAGTATTTCAGGAGAGGAGAGTTATAGAGGAAGGAGCAGAGTATTCCAGCAGTGCAGAGTATTTCAGGAGAGGAGAGTTATAGAGGAAGGAGCAGAGTCCTCCAGCAGAGCAGAGTATTTCAGGATAGGAGAGTTATAGAGGAAGGAGCAGAGTCCTCCAGCAGTGCAGAGTATTTCAGGATAGGAGAGTTATAGAGGAAGGAGCAGAGTCATCCAGCAGTGCAGAGTATTTCAGGAGAGGAGAGTTATAGAGGAAGGAGCAGAGTCCTCCAGCAGAGCAGAGTATTTCAGGATAGGAGAGTTATAGAGGAAGGAGCAGAGTCCTCCAGCAGTGCAGAGTATTTCAGGATAGGAGAGTTATAGAGGAAGGAGCAGAGTCCTCCAGCAGAGCAGAGTATTTCAGGATAGGAGAGTTATAGAGGAAGGAGCAGAGTCCTCCAGCAGAGCAGAGTATTTCAGGATAGGAGAGTTATAGAGGAAGGAGCAGAGTCCTCCAGCAGTGCAGAGTATTTCAGGATAGGAGAGTTATAGAGGAAGGAGCAGAGTCATCCAGCAGTGCAGAGTATTTCAGGAGAGGAGAGTTATAGAGGAAGGAGCAGAGTCCTCCAGCAGTGCAGAGTATTTCAGGATAGGAGAGTTATAGAGGAAGGAGCAGAGTCCTCCAGCAGTGCAGAGTATTTCAGGAGAGGAGAGTTATAGAGGAAGGAGCAGAGTCCTCCAGCAGAGCAGAGTATTTCAGGAGATGAGAGTTATAGAGAAAGGAGCAGAGTCCTCCAGCAGCGCAGAGTATTTCAGGAAAGGAGAGTTATAGAGAAAGGAGCAGAGTCCTCCAGCAGAGCAGAGTATTTCAGGAGAGTTATAGAGGAAGGAGCAGAGTCCTCCAGCAGAGCAGAGTATTTCAGGATTAGTGATGAGCCGAACACCCCCGGGTTCGGTTCGCACCAGAACCCGCGAACGGACCGAAAGTTCGCACGAACATTAGAACCCTATTAAATACAATGGATGCGAACGTTCGAATTCTAAAGTGCTAATTATAACGACTATTATCCATGTTATTGTCCTAAACAGAGTTTGGGAACCCGGGTTCTGCACCAGGGGACATGTATCAATGCAAAAAGAAGTTTTAAAAACGGACGTTTTCCGGGAGCAGTCATTTTAATGATGCATAAAGTGAAAAAAAAAAAAGTCACATATTCCTTTAAATATCGTACCTGGGGGGTGTCTAAAGTATGCCTGTGAAGTGCCACGTGTTTCCCGTGTTTAGAACTGTCCCTGCACAAAATTACATTTCTAAAGGAAAAAAAAGCCATTTAAAACTGCTTGCGGCTTTAATGTAATGTCTGCTCCCAGTAATATGGATGAAAATCTTTAAGAAAAATGGCATAGCTACCCCATGACCCCCCCCCCCCCCTACCCCAGCCCATTACCAGCCCCTTTTGGTCTTGTATGGATATTAAGGGGAACCCCGCACACAAAATAAAAAAGGCCCTATATACTCTGAACAGCCGTATACAGGCGGTGCATACAAGACAGGGACTGTAGGTTTGTTCTTATGTAGAATCTGTTTGTAATTTTGAACAGGTACATTGTTGAAGTGTAGCTCCAGCCAAAAAATCTATTTTTAAGCTTTTTGGAAAACATAGGTAAGGGTTATCACCCCTGTAACATTTGTTTTGCTGTCTGTGCCCCTGTTCAGAACATTTCACCTCACTTTGCGTCCCAATGACAACTGTTTTTGAAATGTGGTGTTTTTATTGAAACAAGGATTGGTGATAAAGCATCAGTAGAGAGGAGACACCTTTCTCCCATATTAATTCTTACAGGAGAGAATTTTCCTTCCAAGGGGTAGATTTCCTCTCACTTCCTGTTGTCTTCTTCCGTTTGCAAGTAGTAGTAGTTTGTAAGTTGGATGTTTGAAAGTAGGGACCTGCCGTATATACTCTGCAGAAATTGGCCCCTTAGGTCTTGGTGTTGGCACAACACTGTAAGCACTCACAGTTACTCTTGGTGGGTGCTGGAACGCCCTGCTGTCAACTATTATATCAGGAATTGTAATAACATATAATTGTTGAACAGTGGTAATAAAAATTGGGCCTTTGATGGTGGTGCTGGTGCCACAACACTGTAAGGCCTGACAGTTACTCTTGGTGGGCGCAGCAATGGGCCCTGCTGTGAATTATTAGATCAATAATTATAATTGCATGCCCCTGTTGAACAGGGGCTGAAAAATTGGGCCTTAGGCACTGGTGGCACAACACTGCAACCCCTCACAGATACTGTACTTGGAGCACAGCAATGAGGCCTGTTGCAAAGTATTGCATCAAAAATTGTAATTACACGCCCCTGTTAAACAGGGGCTGAAAAATTGGGCCTTAGCCACTGGTGGCGGCACCCATAAACCAAAATGATCTTCCAAGCTATCATCATTAATCGGATCATTGAGGAGGAGAAGGAGGATAGCCAGTCAACATAACAGCACAGGCACTCAGCATCAGCATCAGTCTTGAAGGGATGTGACATTTTAAAATCAATTAGTCTGTTATATCAGCATCAGGTGTGTGGTAGCTGGTGGTGATCCAAGACTGGTTCATCTTGATGAAAGTCAGTCGATCAACCGAGTCGGTGGACAGGCGCACCCTGTGATCCGTGACAAATCCTCCAGCAGCACTGAATGTGCGTTCTGAAAGAACGCTGGATGCAGGACAGGCCAGTAGCTCAATTGCATACTGTGCAAGCTCTGGCCAGTGATCCATCCTCAAGACCCAGTAAGCCAGAGGATTTTCGGTGGGGAAGGTGTCCAAGTCTGACCTTGCCCCTAGGTATTCCTGCACCATGTATATCAGACGCTGGCGATGGTTGCTGGAACCGATCATACTTTGGGGCTGTGGACTAAAGAATTGTCTGAACGCATCGGTCAGACGGCCACCTTCCCCACCGCTCCTTCTTTGACTGCCCGAAGCCTCAGCAACTCGTTGTCCAGGACCAGGAGTTTGTAACCTCCCAGTCTCTGGGAACGCGTTGCACAGACCTTTCTGCAAGGCCTCCCGGAGTTGTCTCATCCTCTGCTCCCTCTGCGACGGTAACATAAGGTCCGCAACCTTACCCTTGTACCGTGGATCAAGGAGAGTGGCCAGCCAGTAATGGTCCCTCTCCTTGATCCGAAGAATACGAGGATCCTTCCGCAGACTTTGCAGGATCAGGGAGGCCATGCAGCGTAGGTTAGCTGAGGCATTCAGTCCGGAGTCCTCTGGGTCACTAAGGACGACATGATCCGCAGCCACCTCCTCCCAGCCACGTACAAGTCCACTGGTTTCTTGGGACTGTAAATCATCCCTAAAAGACTGCTGCTGATGATGCTGAGTGCCAGCCTCCACCTCCATGCTGACACAATCCTCCTCCTCCTCCTCCTCCTCTTCCTCCTCTTCCTGTGCGATGGGTGGGACAGAAGGAACACTGTCTGGGTAAAGGGGGCCTTGAGAGGCAAGGAAGTCCTCCTCTTCCTGCCTCTGTTCTGCCTCAAGTGCCCTGTCCATTATTCCACGCAGCGTGTGCTCCAACAGGTGGACAAGAGGTACAGTGTCACTGATGCATGCACTGTCACTGCTCACCATCCTCGTGGCCTCCTCAAATGGTACCAGGACAGTGCATGCATCCCTGATCATGCCCCACTGGCGTGGTGAAAAAAACCCGAGCTCCCCTCACCCTGTCCTGGTGCCGTAGTCGCACAGGTACTCATTGATGGCCCTCTGCTGCGTGTGCAGCCGCTGCAGCATGGCCAACGTTGAGTTCCACCTGGTGGGCATGTCACATATAAGGCGGTTCTTGGGCAGGTTCAACTCCTTTTGCAGCTCAGCCAGGCGAGCACTGGCATTATAAGATCTGCAGAAATGCACACAGACTTTCCTGGCCTGCCTCAGGACATCCTGTAAGCCCGGGTACCTGCCCAAGAACCGCTGCACCACCAGGTTAAGGACGTGAGCCACACAGGGCACATGGGTCAGTTGTCCCTGTCGGAGGGCGGAGAGGAGGTTGGTGCCATTGTCGCAAACCACCATTCCTGGCTTAAGCTGGCGTGGCGTCAACCACCTCTCGGCCTGCCCCTGCAGAGCAGACAGGACCTCTGCCCCAGTGTGGCTCCTGTCCCCCAAACACACCAGCGCAAGCACGGCATGGCATCTTTTTGCCTGCGTACTTGCGTAGCCCCTTGAACGCCTACGGAGCACCGCTGGTTCCGAGGACAAACCACAGGAAGAGGCCATGGAGGAAGAAGAAGAGGAGGAGGGGGTGGAGGAGAGAGGTGTGTCACAACCAGTAGTAGCATTTTGGAGGCGTGGCGGCGGAACAACCTCCAACACTACTGCACCTTGTCCTGCATCCTTCCCAGCTGCCAAAAGAGTGACCCAATGGGCCGTGAAAGAAAGGTAACGTCCCTGTCCATGCCTGCTGGACCATGAGTCAGCGGTAATATGCACCTTACCGCTGACCGCCCTGTCCAGCGAGGCCAAGACATTGCCTTCCACATGCCTGTAGAGAGCCGGAATCGCCTTCCGTGAGAAAAAGTGGCGTTTGGGAACCTGCCACTGAGGAACCGCACATTGCACAAACTCACGGAAGGGGGCCGAGTCTACCAACTGAAAAGGCAGCAGTTGAAGCGCTAGCAATTTAGCCAAGCTAGCATTCAACCGCTGGGCATGTGGATGGCTGGGAGTGAACTTCTTTCGACGGTCCAGCAGCTGGGGCAGGGAAATTTGCCTGCTAGAATCGGACGTCGGTGTACTGCTAGCAGAGTGGCCGCAAGTACTTGGCTGTGACACACCTAATTCTACACCTTCATTACTCTCAGTGCAGGTTTCAGAGAGGACTGAAGGTATACTGGGGTTGGAGATCCCAGCTGATGCGGTGCAAGGAGAGGTCCGCTTTGTTCTTTGGTGTGGGTCTTTAAGGTAGGCTTGCCAACGAGCTGCATGGCAGGTCAACATATGTCTGATCAAGCATGTGGTGCCCAAGCGGCTGATGTTTTGGCCACGCGATATACGCTTGAGACATATGTTGCAAACAGCAGCTGTGCGATCTGATGCACTCGCCTCAAAAAAGGCCCACACCAAAGAACTTTTTGAATGACGGGCAGAGGCAGCGCCCTGCACAGGCGGAGCTCTGCGGTGTGATTCCGTCGGTCTGCTGCCCATACGCTGCCCACCCAAGGGCATCCCGCCTCGTTGGAGATGTGCCTCCTCCTCATCCTCCTCCTCCTCCTCTCTCCTATTAGGCACCCACGTGGAGTCAGTGACCTCATCATCCCCTCCCTCCTCATCACTGGAGCCAATCTGGCAGTATGCTGCAGCTGCTGGAGAATGACTGCCAGATTGGTGTCCTTCTTGAGCATCCCCTCTCTCAGCTCTCACGCTACTGCCTTCCTCTAGCTGAGTATCATCATCAGATCCTTCGAAACGCTGGGCATCCTCCTGGAGCATGTACCCAACACTGTGCTCAAACAGTTCGGGGGACTCCTCAGGAGGAGGACATGGTGGGTCTAGGGAAGGAGTGACTAATGATGACATTGATACCAGAGAAGAGGACGCTTTGGCAGCTGCTTTGCCAGTACCCTGAGCCTGGGTGAGAGAGGATGAGGAGGATGAGGTGGGCTTGGTCATCCACTCTACCAAGTCTTCGGCATGATGTGGCTCAACATGTCCAGCTGCCGAAAAGAAGGACAAGCGTGTCCCATGGCCATGTGCTGATGACAATGCACCGCGTCCACGACCAGCACTGTTGCCCCCAGACACAGAGCCTGCTTGCCCTCTTTTTTTGCCTCCTGACTGTCTGCCTCTCCTTGTTTGCCTTCCAGACATTTTAATGGATGGCCTGCAGGGAGATGGGAAAAACAGCAATAAGGGCTACCTTCAGGTGTATACTGTGCAGGAGGCTTAGCAACAAAGACACTGACACTGTCCCCTGCCTATCCTTCTCTGTCCCTAAACACAAGGATTTGCAATATGGTTCAGCAAGATTGGTTTAGCACAGAATAGCACACTGATAGTTTCCCTCACTGTCCTTCTCTGTCCCTACAAACAAGATTTAGCACAGAATAGCACACTGATAGTTTCCACGAGTGTCCTTCTCTGTCCCTAAACTCAAGGATTTCAAATACGGTTCAGCAAGATTGGTTTAGAACAGAATAGCACACTGACAGTTTCCCTCACTGTCCTTCTCTGTCCCTACAAACAAGGATTAGCACAGAATAGCACACTGATAGTTTCCACGAGTGTCCTTCTCTGTCCCTAAACTCAAGGATTTCAAATATGGTTCAGCAAGATTGGTTTAGCACAGAATAGCACACTGTCAGTTTCACTCACTGTCCTACTCTGTCCCTACAAACAAGATTTAGCACAAAATAGCACACTGATAGTTTCCACGAGTGTCCTTCTCTGTCCCTAAACTCAAGGATTTCAAATATGGTTCAGCAAGATTGGTTTAGGACAGAATAGCACACTGACACTTTCCCTCACTGTCCTTCTCTGTCCCTACAAACAAGATTTAGCACAGAATAGCACACTGATAGTTTCCACGAGTGTCCTTCTCTGTCCCTAAACTCAAGGATTTCAAATATGGTTCAGCAAGATTGGTTTAGGACAGAATAGCAAACTGACAGTTTCCCTCACTGTCCTTCTCTGTCCCTACAAACAAGGATTAGCACAGAATAGCACACTGACACTTTCCCTCACTGTCCTTCTCTGTCCCCACAAACAAGGTTTAGCACAGAATGACACACTGACACTCTCCCTACCTATCCTTCTCTGTCCCTAAACACAAGGAATCCAGGATTAGTAAAGGAAAAAAATGACACTGTCCCTGCCTATGCTTCTCTTTCCCTGCTCCGGAACACACTACACAAGGCCGCCGCGCTGGCGGCCTTTTATAGTGTGGGGCGTGTACTAAACCCCCTCAGCAATAATTGGCCACAGGCATCCTGCCTGTGGCCAATCATTGCTCTCCTCGCTGCCGGCGCTGTGATTGGCCAAGCATGCGGGGTCACAGTGCATGCTTGGCCAATCACAGCGCCTGGATGACACTGCGATGGCGTAGTGCATTGTGGGCCGTTCGCGTCACTCGAATTTGGCGCGAACGGCCCAAATCGTTCGATCTTCGTCGAACGATCGAACAGCCGATGTTCGAGTCGAACATATGTCATCCAGCAGTGCAGAGTATTTCAGGATAGGAGAGTTATAGAGGAAGGAGCAGAGTCCTCCAGCAGTGCAGAGTATATCAGGAGAGGAGAGTTATAGAGGAAGGAGCAGAGTCATCCAGCAGTGCAGAGTATTTCAGGATAGGAGAGTTATAGAGGAAGGAGCAGAGTCCTCCAGCAGTGCAGAGTATTTCAGGAGAGGAGAGTTATAGACAAAGGAGCAGAGTCCTCCAGCAGTGTAGAGTATTTCAGGAGAGGAGAGTTATAGAGGAAGGATCAGAGTCCTCCAGCAGTGCAGAGTATTTCAGGAGAGGAGAGTTAGAGAGGAAGGAGCAGAGTCCTTCCTATCGATTCTTCATAAACCCAACAAAGTTAAAGTAAAATATGTCAGAAAGCCAGGGCCGTCTTTAAGGCAGGGCAAAAGGGGCAGCTGCCCTGGGCCCTGTCATTGTTGTGGGGCCCAAAGCAGCTGCCTCATACTTGCCAACTATCCCAGTTTAAATTCCCTTGAAGTTTTAGTCCCGTGCTGTGTCCCGATATCTCAGTGTGAAGTGTTGCTACTAATGCTGCCCAGCTCTGCCCTATTGTTGTGTACAGATGACTCACCTGCAGACCCTGTGTTTACATGTAAATAAGCGTCATTCGTATGTAAATAGCTGAGGCCGACGGCATTCATATGTATATCATGCCCCTCTGTAGTGAAGAGATGATGTGCTGTAACCAATCTAGCAACCAATCAGTGAGCAGTATTACTGTACAGTAATCTCTAGCAACAAATCAACAAGAAGAAATCATGTGCTGTAACCTCTAGCAACCAATCAGTGAGCAGAATTACTGTACAGTAATCTCTAGCAACAAATAAGAAGAAATCATGTGATGTAACCTCTAGCAACTAATTAGTGAGCCGTAATGTGTGCTCTAACCTCTAGCAACCAGTCAGTAAGTGGTAATGATATGCTGTAACCTCTGGAAACCAATTGCAATCGCTGCCTGATCTGATAACCAAGAACATTTTTGCCCAGGGTCCAATCAATATTAAAGACGGCCCTGCAGAAAGCACAGAATTACAAAAGCATCGGCTTTTCTTCTGAATTATAAATGTATTTAAAAAAAAAAATGAATCTCCACCCATCACACAAATTAAAAGCACGTTTTTGTACTTTGGCTTATTACAAAATACATTAAAAAATCATTTATCTGTAACAGGAAAATGAATGCTGCAATAGAGATCGACGGAGCTGGAAGATTGGAAGACATTTTGTGACTAACGAGTAATTATACGGCGACTAATTAGTCTCCTAATGGTAATAATAATACTTACAGGATCTGCATCATCTGAGAAGGTGCAAAGCTGTCGGGGGGGATGCTGGTGAAGCCGCATCTGAGGAACGAACTGAAATAAAACAGAATGAGAACGAATGAATCGATCCGGGTCACAGAATCACTGCACAAGCAACACCGGAGAAACTACTGTAGAGTGGAATATTACTATATAATAATACTACACACATATATACTAATAATAATATGATAGATAGATCGATATATCTATGTAATAGATATATAAAATAATAAATATAATCTAAATTTTTGTATTGACAAATTATAAATATATACACAATAATAAAATGTAGATTATATACACACACATATGTCAGTATGTCACAAAAGTAAGTACACCCCTCACATTTGTGTAACTCTTTTTTTCTATCTTTTCATGTGACAACACTGAAGAAATGACACTTTGCTACAATGTAAAGTAGTGAGTGTACAGCTTGTATAACAGTGTAAATTTGCTGTCCCCTCAAAATAACTCAACACACAGCCATTAATGTCTAAACCGCTGGCAACAAAAGTGAGGACACCCCTAAGTGAAAATGTCCTAATTGGGCCCAGGGGCGGATCCAGAGTCTTTTCTCAGGAGGGGCACTGCCAAAAAAAGATTTTTTGTGGGAAATTTATCGGGGAAATGGCTGGTGTCGGCGCTTCAATCATCCCGGCACCGTGGTTGTTATGGTGTCAGGATGATTGAAGCGCATTATTTCTATTATTACATTGTAATATGAAATTAAATAGTTCAATGCAGAATCAGTGGGAGCCCCGAGTGTGTCACTTGCCACCGTCGCCTGCAATTAGTGGGAGCCCTGAGCGTGTCACTTGCCACACGTTGTGGATTGTCACTTTCCACGTCACCTGCCACATCTTGTGGATTGTCACTTGCCACACCTTGGATTGTCACTTGCCACGTCACCTGCCACATCTTGTGGATTGTCACTTACCACACCTTGCGGATTGTCACTTGTCACGTCACCTGCCACACCTTGCGGATTGTCACTTGCCTGCCACCAGATGCAGATTGTCATTTGCCACGTCGCCTGCCACACCTTGCGGATTGTCACTAACTTGCCTGCTAAGGTGTAGTTTTGGTTGTCTCTTGCTGTGTCCCAGACTCCTAGAGTCAGGCAGCAGAGAGATAATGTAATCTCTCTGCTGCCTGCACAGTGAGGGCGGAAGTCACTGCAGGAATGCAGGGCAGGCACGGGCGGTGAGAGATGATCTCATCTCTCTGCTCCCCCGCTCCCGGCTAGCTGATTGGCCAGCTGCCACACTGAGCCTGCTCTCTCACTCTCACCTGCACTGCCAACACACTGAGCAGCACGGTCTGCCCACGAACCGCGCCGCCCCCCGACAACAAATCGTGCCGCAAGCGGAGACGCCCGCTTTCTTACCCGTCTGTGGAGCCGCAAGCTATTGCACCTGCCCGCAGAGCGGCCTGACGTGATTTACTGACGTCACTCATTGCTAGACGCCAAGCGGCCCAGGCGTTAGCAGCGAGTGCAGGGAAGAGGCTCCACCCACCTCCTTCTCCGCTCCTGGTATCGTGTCAGTGCGCCACGTAACTACATTAGACGAGTCTCTCTCTCAGCGCCGCTGATCGACTGATGTGAGAAACTGAGAGAGAGACTCAGAGAGGCAGCGGCAGCCGCAGAACAAGTACTGTATATACTCGAGTATAAGCCAACCCGAATATAAGCAGAGGCACCTAATTTTACCCCAAAAAACTGGGAAAACTTATTGACTCAAGTATAAGCCTATGGTGTCCTAGGCTTATACTTGCCTCACTGTGCCCATGCCTCACTGTGCCCATGACTAGACTGATGTTTAACATGGAAGTCTATGGAAGGAGTGCCCGGCTTTGAAAAATCGGTTCTCCCAGACACCAAACTTTTCAAACTTATAGAGGAGACATGGGGCTACATGTGTGCCAAGTTTGGGGTCCAGAGGACCTACGACTGCCCGGTACCGGGTCCGCAAAATCACTGGAGAAATTACCGTTTAACATTGGAGTCTATAAAAAGGGGTGCCCGGTTTTAAAAAATCAGTGCTCCACGGCCGTAGGTCCCCCAGACACCAAACTTTGCACGCTTGTAGAGAAGACATGGGGCTACATTTGTGCCAAGTTGGGGTTCAGGGGACCTACGACCGGCCGGTACCGGGTCCGCAAAATCACTGGAGAAATGACCATTTAACATTGGAGTCTATGGAAGGGGTGCCCGGATTTAAAAAATCGGGGCTCCCCGGCCGTAAGTCCCCCAGTCACCAAACTTTGCACACTTGTAGAGGAGACATTGGGCTACATGTGTGCCAAGTTTGAGGTCAAGGGGTCCTACGGCCGGCCGGTACCGGGTCCCCAAATTTCGGGAGATCAGGCGCAAAAAAAAAAAAAACAGCAAGCAAGTGAGTGTGACAGATGGTCTCGGGGGGGGGGGGGCAATTGCCCTGTTGCCCCCCCCTGGATCCGCCACTGATTGGGCCCAAAGTGTCAATATTTTGTGTGGCCACCATTATTTTCCAGCACTGCCTTAACCCTCTTGGGCATGGAGGTCACCAGAGCTTCACAGGTTGCCACTGGAGTCCTCTTCCCCTCCTCCATGACGACATCACGGAGCTGGTGGAAGTTGGAGACCTTGCGCTCCTCCACCTTCCGTTTGAGGATGTCCCACAGATGATCAATAGGGTTTAGGTCTGGAGACATGCTTGGCCAGTCCATCACCTTTACCCTCAGCTTCTTTAGCAAGGCAGTGGTCGTCCTTCAAGGTGGGTTTGGGGCCATTATTTTGGAATACTGCCTGCGGTCCAGTCTCTGAAGGGAGGGGATCATGCTCTGCTTCAGTATGTCACAGTACATGTTGGCATTCATAGTTCCCTCAATGATCTGTAGCCCCCCAGTGCCGGTGTCTTGTCGAGCTGGTTCCCCTATCGATATGGTTCCGGGCTCGACTGCGCAAGCGCTAGCGAACAGCTGTTAAAGCTCGGAGATTTTCATATGCTCGGCTTGCGCCTGCGCAGTAAAGAGGGAACCAGATCGATAGGAGGAACCATAGGCTCGGCAGCTGTGGACGCGCTCGCCCCCGATGCTTCATTACACACGTCGCTTTCTTCTTCATGCCGCTCTATACAGCAAGGGGCGGATCAGATGTGATATTGAGCAGTGCGATTTGTTTGTTTATACACGCCGCTCTATACAGCCCCTTGCTGTTATAGAGCGTCTTGTATAAACAAACAAATCGCACTGCTCAATATCATCACATCTTATCCGCCCCTTGCTGTATACAGCGGCATGCAGAAGAAAGCGGCATGTGTAACTAAGCAACGGGAGCGAGCGCGTCTGCAGCTGCCGAACAGCTGTTACACCTCGGAGATTTCCGTCGCCTCGGATTGCGCCTGTGCAGTCGAGCTCGGAACCATATCGATAGGAGGAACCAGCTCGACAGAACACCGGCAGCACTCATGCAGCCCCAGACCATGACACTCCCACCACTATGCTTGACTGTAGGCAAGACACACTTGTCTTTCTCCTCCTCACCTGGTTGCCGCCACACACGTTTGTCACCATCTGAGCCAAATAAGTTTATCTTGGTCTCATCAGACCACAGGACATGGTTCCAGTAATCCATGTCCTTAGTCTGCTTGTCTTCAGCAAACTGTTTGCGGGATTTCTTGTGCATCATCTTTAGAAAAGGCTTCCTTCAGGGACGACGGCCATGCAGACCAATTTGATGCAGTGTGCGGCGTATGGTCTGAGCACTGACAGGCTGACCCCCCCACCCCTTCAACCTCTGCAACAATGCTGGCAGCACTCATACATCTATTTCCCAAAGACAACCTCTGGATATTACGCTGAGCACGTGGCCTCAACTTCTTTGGTGGACCATGGCGAGGCCTGTTCTGAGGGGAACCTGTCCTGTTATACGGCTGTATGGTCTTGGCTAGGGACGAGCTTCATGTTCGGGTCGAACATGAGTTCGACTCGAACATTGGCTGTTCGTCCGTTCGCAGAACAGTGAACAATTTGGGGTGTTCGCGGCAAATTCGAAAGCCGTGGAACACCCTTTGAAAGTCGATAGGAGAAATCAAAAATGCAAATTTTAAAGGTTAATATGCAAGTTTTTGTCATAAAAAGGGTTTGGGGACCCGGGTCCTGCCCCAGGGGACATGTATCAATGCAAAAAAAAGTTTTTTCGGGAGCAGTGATTATAATAATGTTTTAAGTGAAACAATAAAAGTGAAATATTCCTTTAAATTTCGTACCTGGGGGGTGTCTATAGTATGCCTGTAAAGTAGCGCAGGTTTCCCGTGTTTAGAACTGTCCCTGCACAAAATGAAATTTCGAAAGGAAAAAAGTCATTTAAAACTACTCGTGGCTGTAATGAATTGTCGGGTCCCGGCAATACAGATAAAAGTCATTGAAAAAAAACGACATGGGTTCCCCCCCCAGTCTATTACCAGGCCCTTTGGGTCTGATATGAATATTAAGGGGAACCCCGAACCAAAAAAAAATTTAAAAAATGCGTGGGGGTTCCCCCCAAATATCATTACCAGGCCCTTCAGGTCTGGTATGGATATTAAGGGGAACCCTGCGCCAAATTTAAAAAAAAAATGCGCAGGGTTCTCCCCAAAAATCCATACCAGACCCTTATCTGAGCACGCAACCTGGCAGGCAAAGAGGGGGGACGAGAGAGCGCCCCCCCCCTCCTGAACCATACCAGGCCACATGCCCTCAACATGGGGAGGATGTCCCCATGTTGATGGGGACAAGGGCCTCATCCCCACAACCCTTGCCCGGTGGTTGTGGGGGTCTGCGGGCGGGGGGCTTATCGGAAATTGGAAGCCCCCTTTAAAAAAGGGGACCTCCTGGTGCCACCCCCCCCATGTGAATTGGTAAAATTAAAAATGTAAGTTGAGGAGTCAACAGTTTCCTTCTAGTAAATGCTGCAGTGATACATAAAAGTAATGGTATACATTTTTAATATCCATTTAATAAAGGTGCTATGTGTTTGAGGGCTTCATGTAACCTTGAAGATATCCATGTGGGAACAGTACATACTTCAAGAGTCTGAAGAAGAAAGGTAATATATAATACACAAGGAATGGATCATTTAGCAACCTTCATAATAAATGGATTTTTATTATGCTTCATATGATCCAATGCTTTGTCTTACATTGATAATATTTACCTCCACGCCTTTCTATTACCAGGAAATAAGAGAAAAAAAAAATCGGATTCTTTCTTTTTTGAATCATCTTCAGTTTTTATTCGAGTTTTGTTCTTAGCGTTACCATGGTAACCCGAGTGCAAGGATTGGGCTCTGTCTCTTTGAAGTGATGGTGTTTGTCTAATTCCATTGTCTACAGAAAAAAAAAAAAAAAAGGCGATTCACCCACTTATCTACGGAGCGCAAATGGCGGCACAACGCCCGGAGAGAACGCTCGTGATAAGATCTGAAGATTGTGGTCGTTGTATAATGCTCCTACCACGTCCGGGAGAGCGGAGCAATAATTCCTATTATTAAAGGGGCAACTATTATACTGTATCTTTCTCTCTCTCTCTCTCTCTATATATACACAGTATACAGCGAGGGAAAAAAAGTATTTGCTCTCCTGCTGATTTTGTATGTTTGCCCGCTGACAAAGAAATGATCAGTCTATAATTTTATTGGTCGGTTTTATTATAACTGTGAGAGACAGAATAACAACAAAAATATCCAGAAAAACGCATTTCAAAAAAATTATAAATTGATTTGCATTTTAATGACTGAAATAAGTATTGGGTCCCCTATCCATGGTGGACCATGGCGAGGCCTGTTCTGAGGGGAACCTGTCCTGTTATACCGCTGTATGGTCTTGGCTAGGGACGAGCTTCATGTTCGGGTCGAACATGAGTTTGACTCGAACATTGACTGTTCGTCCGTTCGCAGAACAGAAAACAATTTGGGGTGTTCGCGGCAAATTCGAAAGCCGCGGACACCCTTTGAAAGTCTATGGGAGAAATCAAAAATGCTTCAGGCATGGGGGCCCCCTGGAGCAGAGGAGAACAGGGGGGATGCTGTCGTCGCAAATTGAGAAGCAGGGGGGAGATGCAACCGCAAATTGAGAAGCGGGGGGGTGCCATGAATTGAGCAGCGGGGCGGTGCTGTCGCCGAGAATTGTTGAGGTCGGGGGGGGGGGCTTTGGGTGCTGACGAACAAAAAAAAAGGGGGATTGCCATCCGGGGCCCTGGGGACCTCTGGGCCCCTTACAAAAAAAAATAAAAAATTAAATAAAATAAAAAAATTATAAAAAAAAAAAAAATTATAATTTTTTTATTATAAAAAAATAAATAAAAAGGGGGGGTTGCCACCCGGGGCCCTGGGGACCTCTGGGCCCCTTACACAAAATAAATAAAAAATTAAATAAAATAAAAAATTATAAAAAATAAATAAATTATAATTTTTTTATTATAAAAAAATTAATAAAAAGGGGGGTTGCCACCCGGGGCCGTGGGGATCCCCGGGCCTCTGGGGACCTCTGGGCCTCTTACAAAAAAAATTATAAAAAAAAGGGGGGTTGTCATCCGGGGCCCTGGGGACCTCTGGGCCGCTTACAAAATAAAAGGGGGGGGGTTGCCATCCGGGCCCCTTACAGGTGTACTGTCTGTACCCCCTGATGGCGGCCCTGCCCCTATCGATCAGCAAGATTTCTGGCTCCCAGGTGTGTTCTATACAGGTAACGAGCTGAGATTAGGAGCACTCTCTTAGGCTAGGTTCACACTGCTGCGACTTCAAAATCGCGCGATTTTACTGCGATTTCGTGGCCGCGATTTTGCCGCGATTCGCGGCCGCTATTTCAGGAAATACCAGTCTATAGAGCTGAATTTGCATCGCACGCGGATCAAACTCGCACAGGACCCTTTTTCCCTGCAGCTTAGATTCGCAACGCATTGATGTGAACGACACTAATGTAAAACAATGTTATTTAAATGACTTGCGAATTTGAGCGATCGCAACGGCTCAAATTCGCAATAGAATTCGCAGCAGTGTGAACCTAGCCTTAAAGGGAGTGCTCCTAATCTCAGCTTGTTACCTGTATAAAAGACACCTGTCCACAGAACAGAAGCAATCAATCGATCAGATTCCAATCTCTCCACAATGGCCAAGACCAAAGAGCTGTCCAAGGATGTCGGGGAGAAGATTGGAGACCTACACAAGGCTGAAATGGGCTACAAGACCATCGCCAAGCAGCTTGGTGAGAGGGTGACAACAGTTGGTGGGACTATTCACAAATGGAAGAAACACAAAATAACTGTCACTCTCCTCGGTCTGGGGCTCCATACAAGATCTCACCTCGTGGAGTTTCAATGATCAGGAGAACGGCGAGGAATCCGCCCAGAACTACACGGGAGAATCTTGTCACTGATCTCAGCTGGGACCAGAGTCACCAAGAAAACAATCGGTAACACACGACACCGTGAAGGACTGAAATCCTGCAGCCCCCGCAAGGTCTCCCTTCTCAGGAAATCACATGTACAGCCCGTCTGAAGTTTACTAAGGAACATCTGAATGATTCAGAGGAGAACTGGGGGAGAGTCTTGTGATCAGATGAGACCAAAATCCAGCTCTTTGGCATCAACTCAACTCGCCGTGTTTGGAGGAGGAGGAATGCTGCCTATGACCCCAAGAACACCATCCCCCACCGACATCCATTGAGGTGGAAATATTATGCTTTGGGGGGGTTTTTCGGCTAAGGGGACAAGACAACCTCACCGCATCAAAGGGACGATGGACGGGGACGGGGCCGTGTTCCATCAAATCTTGGGTGAGAACCTCCTTCCCTCAGCCAGAACACTGAAGATGGGTTGTGGATGGGTCTTCCAGCATGACAATGACCCAAAACATACCACCAAGGCAACCAAGGAGTCGCTCAAGAAGAAGCACATTAAGGTCCTGGAGTGGCCTAGCCAGTCTCCAGACCTTAATCCCATAGAAGATATGTGGAGGGAGTTGAAGGTTCAAATTACCAAACAACCTCGAAACCTTAATGACTTGGAGAGGATCTGCAAAGAGGACAAAATCCCTCCTGAGATGTGAGCAAACCTGGAGGCCAACTCCAAGAAACGTCTGACCTCTGTGATTGCCAACAAGGGTTTCCCCACCAAGTACTAATTCGTGTTTTGTGAAGGGGTCACATACTTATTTCACTCATTAAAATGCAAATAAATGTATAACTTTTTTGAAATGTGTTTTTCTGGATATTTTTGTTGTTATTCTGTCTCTCACTGTTATAATAAAACCGACCAATAAAATTATAGACTGATCGTTTCTTTGTCAGTGAGTAACTGTACAAATCAGCAGCCAATCAAATATTTTTTCCCCTCACTGTATGCACACATATATATATAAAAGATGGTCTCTTATCGTACACGTTCAAAGGAAAGGTTTCAATGCCTTTAACCACTTCCCTACCCGCCCATAGTAATATGACGTCCACAGATGGGATCTCCCATCCTGGGTGGACATCATATGACGTCCTGGGCTTTGTGGGGGGATATCTGAATGATGGGTGCAGCTAGAGGCATCATTCAGATATCCTTCTCTTCTGCCGGAAATTCTGCGCACCATAAGAATGATCATAGCGGCTGTTCAGCCGCTTGATCGTTCTTATAGGCGGCGGGAGGGGACATCCTCCCGCCGCCATCCGGTGCATCTCCGGGCTCTCCCGTGCCATCGGGGACTCGGAGAATGAATCGTCCGGCGCCGGAGGTGAACCATAGAGATGACTGGTGACCAGATGGTCACCAGTCATCTCTATGACCGTCAGAGGCCCGGCCGCGATGTGATGACTTCACGCCCGGGTCCTCAGAAGTAAACAAAGCCGCCATTGCGGCTAGTAAGCATGAGATCAGTGAAATTTTTTTCCCGATCTCATGCTTTCCAGCCTGGAGGAGAGATGTGGGGTCTAATTGACCCCGCATCTCTCCATAAAGAGGACCTGTCACACACCATTCCTATTACAAGGGATGTTTACATTCATTGTAATAGGAATAAGAGTGATCAAAAAAGAAAAAAAAATGTAAAAAAAGTGTAAAAAAAAAAAAAGTTAAATAATTTTAAAATAATTTTATTTTTTAAAACGCACCTGTCCCCGGTAGCTCGCGATCAGAAGCGAACACACACGTAAGTCCCGCCCACATATGTAAACCCCGTTAAAACCACATATGTGAGGTATCGCCATGTGCGTTAGAGCGCGTGCAACAATTCTAGCACTAGACCTCCTCTGTAACTTTAACCTGGTAACCTGTAAAAATGTTCAAAGCGTCGCCTATGGAGATTTTTAAGTACCGAAGTTTGCTACCATTCCATGAGTGTGCGCAATTTTAAAGCGTGACATGTTAGGTATCGATTTACTCCGCGTAACATCTTCTTTCATATTTTACAAAAAAATTGGGCTAACTTTACTGTTTTGTTATTTTTTAATTCATGAAACCATTTTTTTTCCCCAAAAAAGGTGTTTGAAAAATTATTGCGCAAATACCATGCAGGAAAAAAATTTGCAATGACCGTCATTTTATTCCCTAGGGTGTCTGCTAAAAAAACATATATAATGTTTAGGGGTTCTGAGTAATTTTCTAGCAAAAGAATGATGATTTGTACATGTAGGAGAGAAGTTCCAGAATAGGCCCGGTATTGAGGTGGTAAAAAAAGCCCCGGTGTTGAAGTGGTTAAAGTGGTTGTAAACCCTCAGGTAGAACTTTCACCTACAGGTAAGCCTAGATTAAGGCTTACCTGTAGGTGCTTGAAATATCTCCTTTACCTACACGGTTTAGGAGATATTTGCAAAAAAGACTGTACCGATGTCTACGGCACATGCGCACTGAGCGTGCCGTTTTATGAATGGGGTCATGCCGTAAGTGGCGGCTCCCGCGCGCATGCGCGGGAGTGACGTAATGCGCCGTCACGTGACTCCGGCCAGTCACAGAGCCGGAGTTCGTGGACCCCGGAAGAAGAGGGGTGAAGAATGGCCGCTTGCTACTAGCGAGGAAGACCGGGACATCGCGGGCTTCTCCTGCAGGTAAGTGACACATAATGGGCTACTATGCGATGCATAGTAGCCCATTATGCTTTACCTTTGCAGGGAAACAAAGAGGTAGTAACACCCATCAGGGTTTACTTCCTCTTTAAAAGGTTTACATTTTATTTAAAAAGGTTGATAAAGAACATGGCCTGCTTGTAACAGTCACATTGCTACATTGTATCCTTTTGAATAAAACCTTAAAAAAGGATCTTCAGTCCCCCAGGACAGTCTTAAAAGTATCATGGGCCCCTGGGCAAAGTAATGCAACGGGGCCCCTACCAGCCTGCGCCAATATATGCACCTACTCCCAAGATTAAAGTATAAATAGTTTATAGAATTAAACAGGGGAGGGGCAAGGAGGCACTGTACAAAGGGACAGGAGGGCACAGTATAGGGATTACTAGGACACAGTGTGTGTGGGTCAGGTCAGGAGGGCACAATGTGGGTGGATCAGGAGGGCACAGTACAGTGGGTCAAGAAGGCACAGTACAGGGTTTAGTAGGGCACAGTGTAGGTGGATCAGGAGGGCACAATACAGGGGTTAGTGGGGCACAGTGTGGGTGGGTCAGGTTAGGAGGGCACAGTACAGTGGGTCAAGAGGGCACAGTGTGGGTGGATCAGGAGGGCACAGTACAGGGGTTAGTGGGGCACAGTGTGGGTGGGTCAGGTTAGGAGGGCACAGTACAGTGGGTCAAGAGGGCACAGTGTGGGTGGATCAGGAGGGCACAGTGTGGGTGGATCAGGAGGGCACAGTACAGTGGGTAAAGAGGGCACAGTACAGTGGGTAAAGAGGGCACAGGACAGGAGTTAGTAGGGCACAGTGTGGGTGGATCAAGAGGGCACAGTACAGGGGTTAGGAGGGCACAGTGTGGGTGAGTCAGGTTAGGAGGGCACAGTACAGTGGGTCAAGAGGACACAGTACAGGGGTTAGCTGGGCACAGTGTGGGTGGATCAGGAGGGCACAATACAGGTGTTAGTAGGGCACAGTGTGGGTGGGTCAGGTTAGAAGGGCACAGTACAGTGGGTCAAGAAGGCACAGTGTGGGCTGATCAGGAGGGCACAGTGTGGGTGGATCAGGAGGGCACAGTGTGAGTGGATCAGGAGGGCACAGTACAGTGGGTAAAGAGGGCACAGTACAGTGGGTAAAGAGGGCACAGTACAGTGGGTAAAGAGGGCACAGGACAGTGGGTAAAGAGGGCACAGGACAGGGGATAGTAGGGCACAGTGTGGGTGGATCAGGAGGGCACAGTACAGGGGTTAGTAGGGCACAGTGTGGGTGGGTCAGGTTAGGAGGGCACAATACAGGGGGGTCAGGAGGGCACAGTACAGGGGTTAGTGGGTACCCAGTGTGGGTGGGTCAGGTTAGGAGGGCGCAGTACAGTGGGTCAAGAGGGCACAGTACAGGGGTTAGTAGATCACAGTGTAGGTAAGTCAGAAGGGCACAGTACAGGGGTTAGTAGGGCACAGAGTGGGTGGATCAGGAGGGCAAAGTACAGGGGTTAGTAGGGCACAGTGTGGGTGGGTCAGGTTAGAAGGGCACGGTACATTGGGTCAAGAAGGCACAGTACAGGGGTTAGTATTTCACAGTGTAGGTAGGTCAGGAGGGCACAGTACATGGGTTATTAGGGCACAGTGTGGGTGGGTCAATGTAGAAGGGCATGGTGCATTGGGTCAAGAAGGCACAGTACAGGGGTTAGTGGGGCACAGAGTGGGTGGGTCAGGTTAGGAGGGCACAGTACAGTGGGGCAAGAGGGCACAGTACAGGGGTTAGTAGATCACAGTGTAGGTAGGTCAGAAGGGCACAGTACAGGGGTTAGTAGGGCACAGAGTGGGTGGATCAGGAGGGCAAAGTACAGGGGTTATTAGGGCACAGTGTGGGTGGGTCAGGTTAGAAGGGCACGGTACATTGGGTCAAGAAGGCACAGTACAGGGGTTAGTAGATCACAGTGTAGGCAAGTCAGGCCAAGAGGGCACAGTATAGGGGTTAGTAGGGAACAGTGTGGTTGGGTCAGAAGGCAACAGTACATGAATCAGGAGGTGCACAGTGTGGGCGGGACAGGTAAGGAGGGAACAGTACAGGGGGTCAGGAGACCACACTATAGGGGTTAGTAGGGCACAGCATGGGTGGTTTAGAAGGGCACAGTATGTAGGTCAGGAGGGGCAAAGTGTGGGTGGCTCAGGTGATCGGAGTTCAAATGGGAGTGGGTACCTATCAGAACTAGATACCCCCTCCCCCCTCCAAAAAAAGTGTCAAAAGTGAGGGAGGAGTAGGCGGAAATCCAGAACTTCCGGAGTAAAGTTCAACTGTAAAAACGTTGCAAACCCTTCCATGTACCCAGTGAAGTGACTGGCTGGCCTCAGGGGATACATAGAGATGAAACAAATCCTCTCACATAAGTTGTACCTGTTTATCTGAAGCCCTCTCTCCTCTACATTTGTTCAATGTCCAGAATTTACACAGCAT
This sequence comes from Rana muscosa, assembly GCA_029206835.1. Classification (NCBI taxonomy): domain Eukaryota; kingdom Metazoa; phylum Chordata; class Amphibia; order Anura; family Ranidae; genus Rana; species Rana muscosa. The sequence continues at coordinate 86,630,535 of CM055124.1, read as the reverse complement.
TTCTCAGCTCCAGAAGACAGAGGATGGGGATCTGATGCCACACACTGCACATCATAGAGCAGGGAGCTGAGTGTTACCTGAGACCTGAGTGGAGGTAAAAGGACACCCCCCACACACACACACACACACATTCTCATAGGGAAACATGCACAACTGAGGATGTCAATCACCTGTTGTGTGCTGGAGAGAGAGGGGTGGGGCCTTCTCCTGGTGTTGGCATAAGCTGTCAGAAGGAACTCCTGCAGATAGCAGAGGAATATGAGAGCAGACAGAAATCACACTAGGTGCTTTGGATTCAGGCAAGTACACACTATAGAGGGATATGCTTTGTTAATTTTTCATTTCAGAGGTTTACAACTACTTTAAGTGTTCACACTTGTGTGTTGAGGGAACGCACAAGAAAACGCACAGCTCTTTAGCAGACAGGCAACATTACCATTTATTCTTAAAGGCACCCCACACATATTTTGCTATCAGGCCCCCAAATGCAAGGTACCAAAACCTAAAGCCACGGCTAAACCGCCTACTTATGCAGCCGCCCATGTAAATGAGCTCTAGAATGGAGACACATCAAGTCAACATCCAGATTCTTTGCGCCTCAATAAAGATACCAATAATGATAACAGCTGAACGTTCTCTTACGTTGAGACGATATCCGCCGAATACGTGCTCGGTATGTCGTTGGTTCCATCACACAGGACGTTGTCGGTGGTGCAGTTGCAGGCGGCAGGGCACCTCCATCTTGGCGGGCGTTTCGGCCGCCTGGTCCAACTCGAAAGAAAGAGAGAGAAGAGCACGAGGGTCCAAACTGACAGGCGGAGGAACGGCCCCATTGGTCTGGAGTCCTCGAAAAAATGTGGGAAGTTATTTATGACCTCTGCTGCGCTCAATGCATCATATTCACCGACGCATCCTTCTTTCCTAAAGTCCGCTGTGGTCGGCCATTGTGGTCCGCTCCCCGTCTCTTCCTTTATTTCTGGTCACATTTCTGATCTGGTAGATTTCTCCAATATTGGCAGCCTACACATCCATGTTACTCCTCTGTCTTGGTTCCTTAGTTCTGGTTTCTTGGCAAAAAAAAATTCCATTCTACAAAAAACAAACAACAAGACAGATTAATATGTGGCTATAGAAAGTTGATAGGGTCCCCAACATCCAATGGCCATGTGGCTATATCAATTCATTGACGTCCCCAACATCCAATGACCATGTGGTTATAGTAAGGTAATGAGGTCCCCAACATCCAATGGCCATGTGGCTATAGTAAGGTAATGAGGTCCCTAACATCCAATGGCCATGTGGCTATAGTAAGGCAATGAGGTCCCCAACATCCAATGGCCATGTGGCTAGAGTAAGGTAATGAGGTCCCCAACATCCAATGGCCATGTGGCTATATCAAGTCAATGAGGTCCCCAACATCCAATGGCCATTTGGCTATAGTGAGTCAATGACGTCCCCAACATCCAATGGCCATGTGGCTATATCAAGTCATTGACGTCCCCAACATCCAATGGCCATGTGGCTATATCAAGTCATTGACGACCCCAACATACAATGGCCATGTGGTTATAGTAAGTCAATGATGTCTCCGCATACATTAGCCGTGTGCCTATAGTAAGTAATTTACGTCCCCAACATCCAAATGTCATGTAGCTATAGTAAGTCAATGATGTCCCCAACATCCCTGCCCCTTTGTTACATGCGGCTGCGCAGCAGGGATGTTGGGGACATCATTGACTTACTATAGCCACTGGATGTTGGGGACCTCATTGACTTACGATAGTCACATGGCCAATGGATGTTGGGGACCTCATTAACTTGCTATAACCACATGGTCATTGGATGTTGGGGACCTCATTAACTTACTATAACCACATGGTCATTGGATGTTGGGGACCTCTTTGACTTACTATAGCCACATGGCCATTGGATGTTGGGGACCTCATTAGCTTACTATAACCACATGGTCATTGGATGTTGTGGACCTAATTGACTTACTACAGCCACATGGTTGTTGGATGTTGGGGATGTCATAGACTCACTATAACCACATGGTCATTGGATGTTGGGGACATCATTGACTTACTATAGCCACATGGCCATTGGATGTTGGGGACCCAATTGACTTACTATAACCACATGGCCATTGGATGTTGGGGACCTCATTGACTTACTATAACCACGTGGTTATTGGATGTTGGGGACCTCTTTGACTTACTATAGCCACATGGCCAATGGATGTTGGGGACCTCATTAACTTACTATAACCACATGGTCATTGGATGTTGGGGACCTCTTTTTTTTTATTATTTTTTTTATTAATTTTCCAAAAACATATATAACACACATTACAATACACTAAACACATTTTACAGTCTCAATATTTCCCATTACAAATAAAAAAAAAAAAAAAAAAAGGGAAAAAAAAGGAGGGAGAGATGAGGAAATGGAGAGAGAGAGAGAGAGAGAGAGAGAGAGAAAAAAAAGGGGGGGGAGTGGGTGGGGATGATTTTAGAAGGGGGGATGGGGGAATACAGTCCCCCATACTCTCCCCCAAATATATTATGTGCTATCACTCTAGTGTTGATGTCTTCTAAAGTGAAATTAAATAATAAAGAAAGAAAAAAGGTGGTTTCAAAAACTACTACAAACTAAAAAAATAAGTGTTAAAGTCTAAAAGTAGACAGTATAAAGGACTGGGGGATGAATTTATGAATGACTGTACTGATAGAGTGACAAAACATGTATATAAAGAGAAAAGTGAGAGGTAAAGTTATCGTCACCTGTGCCAAAAAAAAAAAAAAAAAAGGGGAGGAAAAGAAAGAGAGATGGGGAAAAGGAGAGGGGGAGAATGAGGGAGAGAGAAAAAAAAGGGGGGGGGAGGGGAGTGAGGATGATTTTAGAAAGGGGGGGATGGGGGAATACGATCCCCCATACTCTCCCCCAGATATATTATGTGCTATCACTCTAGTGTTGATGTCTTCTAACGTAAAATTAATTAATAAAGAGTAAAAAAAAAAAGTGATTTCAAAAACTACTACAAACAGAAAAACAAGTGTTAAAATCTAAAAGTGGACTGTATAGAGGACTAAGGGATGAATTTACAAGTGACTACACTGATGAAGTGACAAAACATATATGTAGAGAGAAAAATAACAGGTAAAATTATCGTCACCTGTGCCCAAAAAAATAAAAAAATAAAAGGGGGGGGGGAGTAGGGAAAGCCTCAGGGAAGAACAAATCTAATCCCCCTCTCTCGCTCTCTCCGAGAAAAGGAAGAGAACAAAAATAGGGGTGTAAAAAAGGAAAGAAAAGGGAGGAAAGGGAAGGCCGGCATGCATGGTATCCAATAAAATGTTTGTCACATTACATTTTAGTCTCTTAAGGGATAAGCCAAAGAATAACCACAGGGAATCATCCTTAAGATATAGATAGCTTATTCAATAGAAGTAAACGGGTCTCAGTGGGATTGTGCAAGTATCTCTCTATAGGTTGTGGTGTCCTTGAACTCCATCCACGGAGTCCAAGTTAAAGTGTGTCGTTGAAAAGTGTCCTTGTTACAATGAGTGATATCTTCCATGAGATGGACCTCTGAAATTTTTTGAAACCACTTTTTCACGGATGGAGTCTCAGGCTGACCCCAAAGGGTAGGTATAAGTGCTTTAGCCATATTAAGCAGATGTGGAACTAAAGAACATTTGTATTTTCTGACTGGTTCCTTGGTAGCATGGAAAAGAATGGTCCATGCATCAGCAGGGAGATTAATATTGGATATTTGTTGGATAATTTGAATAATGCTAGACCAGAAGGGGCGGATGAGTGGGCACGACCACCATATATGAGCGTGGGTTGCTCTGTTCCCACAATTCCTCCAACACAACGGGGAGTTGTCGGGGAGCATCTGATGAAGCTTTGATGGGGTGTAGTGCCATCTGGTTAGTAGCTTGTAATTGACCTCAGCCATCCTTGATGCAATTGAAGAGATATGAGTCAGCTGTAGGACTTTATCCTTTTGGCTGTCTGAGAGGCAAGATTCCAAGTCTGCCTCCCACTTAGCGAGAAAGGGAGGATAAGTATCACCTTGGAGCTTGATGAGTAATTTGTAGGATACCGAGATACAATGTTCAGGTGGGTCCGTTGAATTAAAAACTTCCTCAATACTGTTTAAGTCCTGTATCCCTCTAAGCGGCTGAGGCAGAGTTCTAAGGAAACCTTGCAATTGATTATATCTCCATTTATCAAGAAACATAATGGGCTTGAGGCCGAGAATTTCCTTAAGAGGCTTAAGCGCATTTGTTTGAAGAACATGATGTAGTAGAAGAGGTTCTTCTGGCAACCACGTCCTATAGCCAAGATCTAATAGGCCAGGTAAGAAATAATCGTGGTCCAAAAGCGGTAACAGAGGAGAAGCATATGACCATGAGAACTTCCTATGTAAGGCATCCCATACATCAAGGGTGGAAGTGGTTAAAGTGGAGGTACTTGGAGCAAGGCGTCTATGTAAGCGTGGCAACCAGGGTGTAGTTGCTAGGTCTGTGTTACTAAGAACATGTTCCAAACTCACCCAAAGTTTGGAATTAGCAGCATATTTCCATTCGGATATCCTAGACAGAATCACAGCATTATAATAAGCCTTAAAATTTGGAAGGGCCAGTCCCCCAGCTTCCTTGGAGTCGAAATAGTACTTCCTTAGTTACTCTGGGGTGACTGTTCCTCCAAATAAAGCGGGAGACCATGGTCTGTAATAGGGAAAAAAATCCTATAGGCACACCCAATGGGATCATTTGAAAGAAAAAAAGAACTCTAGGCAGAATGTTCATTTTAATTATACTCACTTTACCCAACCATGAGTGTGTCAGCGTGTTCCACTTTTGTAGATCCCTTCTAATATTATTCAATAATGGGATGTAATTATATTTAAAGAGGGACTGAATGTGAGGCACAAGATTCACTCCCAGATATTTCATACTTCGTTGAACCCATCTAAAAGGGAAGAGGGGTTTTAAATTTTCCACCTCCCTTCCAGGTAGATTAATATTTAGAATTTCAGACTTAGATAGGTTAATTTTAAAGTTGGAGAGTGTCTGAAAAGTAGAAAACGCTGACATTAAATTAGGAAGCGAGATACGAGGCTGCTGGATAAAAAATAAAATATCGTCCGCATATGCCGCATATTTGTGCGTTTTATTACCTACTTGAATCCCATGTATATTTAAATTACATCTTATGGTTGCCAAAAAGGGTTCGAGGGTAAGGGCAAATAAAAGGGGAGAAAGAGGGCAGCCCTGTCTGGTCCCATTAAATAGTTGGAACGAGTCACTCAAAGTGCCATTTATGCGAATTTGTGCTGTGGGGTTAAAATAGAGGGAAGTAATGCGGTAAAACATCTTGGATCCCAACCCAAAATGTCAAAATGTCGCAGGGTCAGTTTTAAGTAATCCCAGTCCACCCTATCGAACGCTTTTTCAGCATCTGTAGATACGAATAGGGTGGACTGGGAAGACCTTTGAGCGTATTGTATAAGAGATATCGCCCGGAGAGAATTATCCTTGGCTTCTCTGTGTGGCATAAAGCCCGTCTGATCCGTAGAAACCCAACTAGGTATAAGAGGGAGTAGTCTGTTGGCCATTACCTTAGAATATAATTTGATATCAACATTTAATAGGGAAATTGGCCTATAGCTATTGCACTGCGTAGAGTCCTTATCTGCTTTAAGGATAACTGAAATATGGGCTGTAAGAGATTCCGGGCGTAGTCTAGAGGTCTGTGAGATTGAATTGGCATAAGCCGTAAGGTGGGGCAGAAGGATATCACTGAATGTTTTATAGTACCGGATAGTATAACCATCCGGTCCCGGGGCTTTACCTGTCGGTGAAGATTTCAGAGCCGCCTGAAATTCCTCAACCGAAAGTTCAGATTCAAGTTCCCTGAGAGTCAAATTTGAAAGTTTGGGCAAATTTGCTTCTTTTAGATATGTAAGCATAAGGCTACGTCTCTCCTTCACATTTGGTGCAGGACCTGTTCAAGTTGTTGACCACGCTCTCTTTTTTTCCTTGCCCCAAGTTCTATGAGTCGGCCTCTCATAGTTGCCTTGTGAGCTTCCCATACATTAGCAGGGGATGTCTCAGAAGGTTTATTGTCTTTAAAATATTGCGATATATGAGAGGCAAACACAGAAACTTCTGTTGGGTTAGAAAGAAGAGAATCATTGAGTCTCCAATTATTGGAGCGCTGAGTCAAAGTGGGCATAGTCATACTCATCGACACAGGTGCATGATCTGACAGTGTCGCAGTACCTATATTCGCCGATTGTAATAATGGGAGGTGATAATGGTCTAGAAAGATATTATCTATTCGGGAATAAGACTGATGAGTCTTCGAAAAATGGGAAAAATCTTTTTCTTTTGGATGTAAAATACGCCATACGTCTATCAACTGTCGGTCTATTAGTCTCTTTTTAACAAAGGACAGGCGCTTAAAAGAGATGTTAGAGCGACCGTGGGATGTATCCAAAACAGGATCTAGAGCCATATTTATGTCTCCTGCCAGTATGATTAGACCCTCAGCAAATTGTGATAAATCAGTAAGAATTTGAGAAAAAAAGGTAGGTTGATTTTGATTCGGGCAGTATATGTTTGCTAGAGTACATTGGGTAGTACCTAAAAAGCCCTTTAAAAAAAGAAAACGACCATGGTCATCCGCTTGCATATCTAAAAAACGGAAGGGTACGCTACTACTAAAACCAATAGCCACCCCCTTAGCTTTATTCGTATCTGAAAGGCTATAATACCACTGAGGAAAATAAAGCGAGGTCAATTTGACCTGCGTAGTATGGGTTAAATGTGTTTCCTGAAGAAACACAATAGAAGAGGCAAGTTTCCGTAATTCACGGATAACCTGATGCCGTTTTGCCGCAGCATTTAAACCCCTAACATTATAAGAAGTAACTTTAAGTGTGGCCATTTATCACAGTAGAGCATAACCCTTGAACCTACTTAGCCATGCATGCCAGCCTTGATAGGAAAAATAAAACAAGAAAGAAACGGGTAAGTATTGAGAAAAACAAAAAGACAAATTTACATAAACAACAAAAACGTCCATCTGGACGCATGTGGGAAACCTTAATTTATCACGCAGATTTCTGCGGTGGTCCCTATGGGGGGAGAGAGCACGGGCAGCCGTCCAGAACTCCCGTAGGAGAACGGATAAGAAAACTCGAAGGCTACCCGCTCTCCACAACCCCAAAAGGAAAGAAGGGGAGGGGAACGTGTCGTATAAAAGACACATAGGAGCATTGTGCTCCACCCGTATTCAGCTTGTGTCAGATAATGTGCAGAGAAATACTTTTTGCTCCAACAGTAAACAATAAACCTTTTTATAACAAATATACTTTAGCGGCCAAGTCACATCTCATAACTTACAGGCATACTCAACCAAAGAAAAAAAGGAAAGTACATAGGCATAATCACCCTTTACTCGTCTATGTTATTATACAGGACCTGACGCTGAAGAGCGCCCTTTTTTAGTAGTAGGAAATTTTTGCCAATGGGAGTCCTGAATATGCGAAAACGTAGGGACCGGATCATGCCAGCCCGGGAGGTCCACTGAGGGCAGATTAAGGTCCTTTAAAAATTGTAACAATTCCTCTGGGAACCGGAGGGTGTGGGAGCGACCATTTTTGGTAGCAATAAGGCACGCCGGGAAACCCCATCTATAGGTAATCTCATTAGAACGTAAATGTTCCAAAAGTGGTTTAAGGGCTCTGCGGCGGTCTAAAGTTTCTTTAGATTAATCCGAGAAAATATTGAGAGTTGCTCCATCAAAGTCAATGTTGGGGATGCTCCTCAACTTGACCATAATGGCGTTCTTATCTGTGAAATAATGTAGATGGCATATTACATCTCTGGGTTGCTCAGGAGCAACGGTACGAGACCTAAGAGCCCGATGAACCCGATCAAAGCGCAACGGATCAGTGGGTTCATTCCCCAACACTTAATTAAATATACCTCTAATCTGTGACTCCAAATCTTTATCTCCAGTCACTTCGGGCAGACCTCTGATTCGTAGGTTGTTTCTGCGATTTCTATTCTCGAGGTCCTCTAACTTATATAGTGAGGCACTGTAAGAGAACTGATAGGAAATCTCCTGCGCAGGCGCGCGTTCGCCAGCAGTCTCGGAATACTGGCGCGCGCACCCCCGGGCTGCAGCAGCCCTTCCAGAGTGCTAGTACACATGCGCGTGCGCGGGGACGACGTGCACGCGCGGGTGCGCGCCCCTAATCTCCTTTGGCACCAGTCTGCAAGGATCTCACCTGCTGGTGGTAATGCATGTTCCACGGACTGTAGTACCGGTGTCCACCAGCGGGTGTATTCCGGCAGTGTGGGACAGGCAGCACTTCCTGCCCTCAGCTGTGACCTGAAGCCTGATTACAAGACTTCCTATCTATTTAAGGAAGTCCTGACTCTCAAGCAAGTGCTGACTGGTCTTCAGCTGTGTCCTGAAAACTTCCTGGTTCCTGTTATGCTGCTTGATAACCGTTGCTGACTGTGGCTTTCCCTGACTCTGCCTTTGGACTCTGAAACACTTCCTGATTACTGGCTTCTGATCCCGGCTTCCACTGACCCTGCTTCTGATTGATCCTTTGTACCGTGCCGCCTGTCTGTTGCTGAACCCTGGCTATCCTCCTGACCTCTGTTCCTGTGAGCTTCGTTCCCAGAACCTGCAAGTGGGTTGGCGTTCCCCTCAAACCTCTACCCATCCTCCAGGTGTTCCTGTGTCCAGTGTCTGTCCGGCTGTCTGGGTCTCCAAGCCACATCTGTTCCAGCAAGTCCTGCAAGCAACTTCCTCAGGCACTCGTGTTCCTCCTGGCCCTAGCCACCATCTGTTCCACCCTCAGTGGGGCTTGGACTGGAGATACAAGAGAGGCCGACCTCATCATATCAGACTCCTACCAGGTACGTGACAGTACCAGTCAGCCAGGGATGGAGTCTGAAAGGGAGGTCTCTCCACCAGAGGACTTGTTTGAGACAATATCTACACTCACACATGTCGTGCAGAGTTTACAGAGCGATCTCAGTCGCATGGAGGAGCGACTCTCTGACAAGATAGGAGTCGCATCAGCTTGCGTTTCTCCCTCTGTCGCAGATCCCTCTGCTCAAACCGATTCAAGTTCCTTCCATGGAATTATTCCTCTCCCGGAACCCAGAGTGCCTATTCCCGAACGATTTTCCGGAGATCGTACGATGTTCAGAACCTTCCGGAACTCCTGCGAGCTCTACTTCTCCCTGCTGCCCCGGACCTTTAGATCTGAAGACATTAAAGTGGGATTTGTGATCACCCTTCTCGTGAACGAACCACTCTCCTGGGCTCATCACCTCCGGGAGCAGCATGACCCAGTTCTGGCAACCACAGTTTCGTTCTTCTCGGCTATGGCTCAGCTATATGCTGACCCCTTCCGCCAGCAGTCTGCAGAATCCAAGCTTGGCAGGTTACAACAGGGGTCAAGGCCTGTTGAGGAGTATATCACTGACTTCCGTGTCCTGAGTGCTGACACTCGATGGAACGATCCTGCTCTTCGCCATCAGTTTCGGCTTGGTCTTTCCGACACTCTCAAAGATGAACTGGCCAGAATTGAAGTTCCTACATCCTTGGAAAGACTGATTAGCTCAGCCATCCAAATCGACCGGCGACTACGTGAGAGGCAATACGAAAAGACTCAAGGAATCCTTTCTGTGACTTCTACACCCAGCATATCTGCTGCCCCGTTGATCACATCTTTTGGAAAGAAGGCTCAGCATAAGACATGCCACAGGAGTTTCCCCAGATCGCCTCTTTCCCCGGCAGAACGTCTCAGACGATTACGTGCCAATCTATGCCTCTATTGTGGAGAAGCAGGTCACTTCATACAGACTTGCCCGGCAAAAACCAGTAGAACCTGCCTTCGTCAGCTTCCTGTGGAGCATCCTTCTGGAGAGGTTCGGTCTCACATCTCTCTCCCAGTTAATCTTTTTGTTGCCGGAAGGACACTCTTAGTATCCGCCATAATAGACTCAGGGGCCTGCAGCTGTTTTGTGGATTCCTCATTTGTTTCTTTACACCAGCTTCCCGTGTGCCCCAAGAAACAGGGATTCCGGGTTCACCTGGCCGATGGCTCTGGTATTAAATCAGGCCCGGTCACACAAGAGACTGCACCTATTTCCTGTCAAGCCTCCTCTGGTCACCATGAATTCCTTCGGTTGGATGTCATAACCTCACCTATGTTCCCCATCATTCTTGGCATTCCCTGGCTAAAGGCACATAATCCGCACATTGATTGGCTTACAGGAGACGTCACCTTTTCCTCCAGCTATTGCCAGACGCACTGTTTCCCTGAAAGGACTGCTAGTACCACTCCTCTCCTGAGTCTACAGCCTGACCCAGAAACCATTAATCTGGTTCCTGCTGCTTACCACGAATACCTGGACGTATTTAACAAGAAGGGTGCGGACACCCTTCCACCCCATAGGACTTATGATTGCCCTATTGATCTCTTACCAGGGGCGGAGATTCCTTTTGGTCGCATCTATCCCCTCTCCGAACCTGAACTGGAAGCCTTACGTGTCTATATCGACGAGAGTTTGAAAAAGAAGTTAATTCGGCCCTCCACATCACCAGCAGGTGCCGGTATCTTCTTTGTAGAGAAAAAGGATCACTCCTTAAGACCTTGCATTGACTACCGGGACCTTAACAAAGTTACAGTCAAGAACCGGTACCCCCTTCCGTTAATTCCTGAACTTTTCCAGAGGCTGCGGGGTGCACGGATATTCTCCAAGCTAGACTTAAGGGGTGCGTATAATCTCGTCAGAATCAGGGAAGGGGACGAGTGGAAGACGGCTTTTCGAACTCGCTTTGGCCACTTCGAGTACTTGGTCATGCCATTCGGGCTCTGCAACGCCCCAGCTACGTTTCAACACCTAGTGAATGACGTTTTTCGGGATTATCTTGATCTATTCGTCATAATCTACTTGGATGACATCTTGATATTCTCTGAATCCATGGAATCTCATCAAGCTCATGTTAAGAAAGTGCTGGCCCGACTCCGAAAACACTGTCTTTATGCCAAAGCCGAAAAGTGTGACTTTGAGAAACAAACTGTTAATTTCTTGGGACTTGTCATCTCTGCCGACGGTATCTCCATGGATCCGCAGAAAGTTACTTCCGTTCTGGAATGGCCTGCCCCTACAGACAGAAAAGCTGTTCAGAGGTTTGTGGGATTTGCTAATTTTTACAGAAAATTCATCAAGAACTTTTCTGGTATCATCGCTCCCATCACACAACTAACTAAGCAACACATCCCTTTCTGTTGGACACCAAAAGCTCAAGAGGCCTTTGAACAGTTAAAACTCTTATTTACCTCAGCTCCCATCCTGAAGCACCCTGATCCATCCTTGGCCTATGTATTGGAGGTTGATGCTTCTGAAAGTGCAGTCGGGGCTATATTGTCCCAACGTCAGGGCCCGAAATCCTTACTCTACCCTGTGGCTTTTTTCTCCAAGAAATTAAATCCTTCCGAGAGGAACTATGATGTGGGAGACCGGGAGCTGCTGGCCATCAAGGCCGCACTTGAAGAGTGGCGGTACCTCTTGGAGGGTGCTGCCCACCCAATCCTCATATTCACGGATCACAAGAACCTAGAGTACTTGAGAACAGCTAAGCGATTAAGACCTCGACAAGCAAGATGGGCGCTGTTCTTCTCCCGTTTCTCATTTCATATTACTTTCGTCCTGGTTCTAAGAATGGCAAACCAGATGCCCTGTCCCGTATGTTTAATGATCCTGTGAGTCCCTTGGAGCCTGATACCATTCTCCCGGCCAAGAATTTTTTGTTTCTTCAAGCTGATCTGTTATCTCAAATTAAGACCAGTGTGGTTAACCAACCACCCTCCCAGGACTTGGCTCTTCAATCAAGGAATGGCCTTTTCTTCCATAAGGAACAAATCTTTGTCCCCGAGCAGTTTCGAGTGTCCATTCTGAGTCGCTGTCATGACCACCCTCTAGCAGGACATTACGGGATCCGCAAGACTGCCGATCTGGTCTCCCGTACCTTCTGGTGGCCCGATTTAATGCAGGACTGTAAAAATTACGTTAGATCCTGTATTACATGCCTTCAAAACAAAACCGACAGAACTAAAACTTGGGGTCTCTTGGAGCCTCTTCCCATACCTCAGAAACCATGGAGTATGATCTCAATGGACTTTATTGTAGAACTCCCTCCGTCTGAAGACTTCACTACCATCTTTGTCGTGGTAGACCGCCTGACCAAGATGGCGCACTTTGTACCCTTACAAGGAACTCCTTCCGCTACTGAGACTGCCTCAGCCTTCATCAAAGAGGTCGTTAGATTGCACGGTATTCCTGATAGCATTATCTCCGACCGTGGGGTGCAGTTCACCTCTAGATTCTGGAGGGCTCTATGCGAAGCACTTAATATTGAACTCTGCCTCTCTACAGCTTACCACCCACAAACCAATGGACAGACTGAGAGGACGAATCAAACCCTTGAACAGTATCTACGGTGTTTTTCCTCTTTTGCTCAAGATGATTGGTTATCCCTCCTTCCGCTTGCGGAGTTCTCATATAATAATACCATCCACTCAGCAACCAAACAGTCCCCCTTTTTTGCCAATTTTGGGTACCATCCCTCTTTTCTGCCGGAAATACCTGTTGAGTCTTCTTTACCTGCTGTGCAAGACCGATTAGACTTCTTCAGTACTAACAATCAGGTTTTACAGGAGACGATCTCCAAGACCCAGGCTAGCAACAAGAAGTTTTTCGACAGAAAGAAGAGGGGTAACCTGGATTTAAAACCTGGGGACAAAGTCTGGCTGTCCACGGCAAATCTAAAGTTAAGCTGTCCTTCTAAGAAACTCGGTCCAAAATTTTTGGGCCCTTTTCCTGTCAAGCGGAGGATCAATGCAGTAGCTTTTGAATTGGTGCTACCCAAAAGCATGAAGATACATCCAGTATTCCACGTTTCTTTGTTGAAACCCACCACGCCTAATCCCTTCCCTGATCGGGTGTCTGGAACCCCTCCTCCGATTCTCATCGAAGGTAATGAGGAATTTGAAGTGGAGGCCGTGCTGGACTGTAGACGTAGGAGTAACCAGATGCAGTTCCTTGTTAAATGGAAGGGCTACGGCCCTGAGGAAAATTCTTGGGAACCAGCTTCTGATGTTCATGCCCCAAGACTGGTACAAGCCTTCTTTCAACGCCACCCAGAAAAGAGAGACTTGAGGGGCATCCGGAGGCTGCCCCTAAGGGGGGGGCAATGTAAGAGAACTGATAGGAACTCTCCTGCGCAGGCGCGCGTTCGCCAGCAGTCTCGGAATACTGGCGCGCGCACCCCCGGGCTGCAGCAGCCCTTCCAGAGTGCTAGTACACATGCGCGTGCGCGGGGACGACGTGCACGCGCGGGTGCGCGCCCCTAATCTCCTTTGGCACCAGTCTGCAAGGATCTCACCTGCTGGTGGTAATGCATGTTCCACGGACTGTAGTACCGGTGTCCACCAGCGGGTGTATTCCGGCAGTGTGGGACAGGCAGCACTTCCTGCCCTCAGCTGTGACCTGAAGCCTGATTACAAGACTTCCTATCTATTTAAGGAAGTCCTGACTCTCAAGCAAGTGCTGACTGGTCTTCAGCTGTGTCCTGAAAACTTCCTGGTTCCTGTTATGCTGCTTGATAACCGTTGCTGACTGTGGCTTTCCCTGACTCTGTCTTTGGACTCTGAAACACTTCCTGATTACTGGCTTCTGATCCCGGCTTCCACTGACCCTGCTTCTGATTGATCCTTTGTACCGTGCCGCCTGTCTGTTGCTGAACCCTGGCTATCCTCCTGACCTCTGTTCCTGTGAGCTTCGTTCCCAGAACCTGCAAGTGGGTTGGCGTTCCCCTCAAACCTCTACCCATCCTCCAGGTGTTCCTGTGTCCAGTGTCTGTCCGGCTGTCTGGGTCTCCAAGCCACATCTGTTCCAGCAAGTCCTGCAAGCAACTTCCTCAGGCACTCGTGTTCCTCCTGGCCCTAGCCACCATCTGTTCCACCCTCAGTGGGGCTTGGACTGGAGATACAAGAGAGGCCGACCTCATCATATCAGACTCCTACCAGGTACGTGACAGGCACGTTGAGCAAGGGCTAGCTGTGTGACAGTCTTTTGTAGTTCTCTTATAGCTGTTTCATGAGTATCTTGTCTCTGCTCTGTGCCCTCCACCCTATCGAGAATATGCGCCATATCTGTTCTTACCCCTGTGATTTCCTTTTTATTGATTTTTCGAGTCCATGGAACATCCCGGCTAACTCTTTTCTGATGCCGCTCAGCAGAGACGCCATATCTGAGCCTGTAGGAGACTCAGGTTCTTCCATGAGATCTGAGCAGTAAGATGATACAGGCGAACTTTCTCTTACAGAGGTTGCTAGTGAAGCGAGAGATGCGTTGCGTCTCGTGCGTCTAGCTTGACTGCTACATGCGCCAGGGCCGGTTCCACTGGCAACCAGGAATCGCTGTATGGAACTAGAGGTGGTTTGGTTAGACGCCGTTCCTTTACTATGTGTCTTGGGGGTTGTAGAGCGGATTTTGTGTATCTTTGCTGGCATAGTTGGAGCTTCAGAACTGAATGCTAAGTGGAGCGCACCTCAGTCTCATTCGCTTAACAACATGTGTACAGCGTAGTATGGGACATATGGTTATTCAGGCCCATGCTGAGCTTCATCTGCTGAATAGGGGTTGAGCTGGAGAGGACAGGGATGACTGGGCCCTTGCTGCTACTAGGCCAAGGGTGTAGCAAGCTGAGGCCTAGTGACCGTGCCACTCCCTCCGAGCTGCTGCTATATGGCTCTGGGTGTCTAACTAGTGCCTTAGCAACCAAGTAGGGAAGATAATGATCCCAATGAGGCACTGAAACTGGGCCAAAGGGAGCTGTTCGGGGGGGTGAGATGGAATAAGGCTGGGGTGCCCGGAGTAGCAAGATGGCCTCCGACTACCGAGGGTAGGCCCAAGCCGCGGTCTTTCCTGGGAGAGTAGGCCGACCTTAGGTGTTCCACTCAGATTAGGCTTACAGATTCCCCTCTCAGAGCCCCTCCGGTGCACCCGTGAATAGTCTCTCTAGGGGTGTCCCGTTATGGCTAGATAGGGCTGCCGCCCTGTTACTCACTGTGCTCCACAGGCTGGGAAGTCCGGGACGGCAGGCCGCAAGATGGTGTCAGGCGGCTAGATGGATGTAGCTAGCGGCCGGGATCCACAGGTGTTTGAACGATGTAGCGTTCGTCCCGTGCCCTCCGGAGCTGCGGCAGCTGGTAGGTTAGAACCGGGCAGTCGTTCCGGATCGCAGGATTAGGGAGCGGGGAGCCTCGGAGGGTCAGCAGGCCTCAAGATGGCGCCGTATCCCTGCAGCCCAGCGCTGTGGGCGAAAAGAAACCCGGAGCTCCCACGAGACGATCCTCTGTGTGCGGACGGCACCCGGAGTTGGGGACCTCTTTGACTTACTATAGCCACATGGCCATTGGATGTTGGGGACCTCATTAACTTACTATAACCACATGGTCATTGGATGTTGTGGACCTAATTGACTTACTATAACCACATGGTCATTGGATGTTGGGGACCTCATTACCTTACTATAACCACATGGTCATTGGATGTTGGGGACCTCATTACCTTACTATAACCACATGGTCATTGGATGTTGGGGACCTAATTGACTTACTATAGCCACATGGCCACAATCTGAGTAATCATTGGGGAAGAGGAGACTGATGACATCATCTCATCTGGATTTAATGGATGGCTTTTTCAATGATAAAAGGTGGAGCTATAAATATCTTATCACTTGTCAGGAATTTATTCATGCAGACTAAGTTAATGACAGGTCCACTTGAAACATTACTACATGCCAGACCACCATTTTTTTCCCCCTGGTATGTTTGGCATCTACACCTTTCACCCCATCATCATAAAAGTGTCAGGGGATTTTTTAAAGAGGTCAGCAGGGTCATCTAATGAGGACAGGATAATAAATGTTCCTAGGAGGAGGCGGGCAAGTCATGAGCCCGTTGTAAAGGATGCCAACCAAAGACGTGGCAGGAACTTCAGCTTGGACATGCCAACATTTCCTATATTGTTACCACAATCAGGGACACCGGCTGACTACACTGGTCTGGTGACGATGTTACTGGTGATCAGGTGCACTGGTGACACTGGGACTGGTGTGGTGTCGATCAGGAATACTGTTGCTGGCTGTACTGGTCTGGCAGTGATTAGGAACATTGTGGCTGGTGACACCTGCACTGGCATCCCTGACCGTAATGCTGGGACAACGTCCTCTAGAGCCCAGGGGGAACATGCCAAGTTGTGCCCCCCCCCCCCTCAGATGTAGGAGCAGCATGTGTAAGCAAAAATCCCATCCCCTCAAAAAATAAATTGAGCACTAATCTGCATGGTTACCCCCCCAAGCATAAATCCCCCCTCCTCCCAGCACAAATCTTTACCATCCCCCCAGATGAAATCCTCTCATTCCATATATGCTCCCAGCAAAATCCCCCCTCCCAAAAAAAAAAAAAAAAAACCCTTCCTAGCACAAATTCTCTTCCCCCTCAATTGTGTCCCCCCCCCCCGCAGCTCAAATCCTCTCATTCCGCACATACTCCCAGCAAAAAAAATGTCCACTTCCTAGCACAAATCCTCAACCCCTCAAATATCCCCATCCTGGCGCAAATCCTCACCCCCCCCACTCCAAATACCCCCTCCCAGCACAAATTCCCTTTCTCCCAATCCCCCATCCTAAGACAACCCCCCCCTCCCAAAAAAAAAAAATTCCCCTCTCGGCAAGAATGTCCCCCCTCCCCAATCATCCCCACTAGCACAAGTCCTCCCCCCCAAAAGAAATCCCCCCCAAAAACAATGTCCTCTTCTAAGCACAAATCCTCAACCCCCCCCACTCCAAATACCCTCTCCCAGCACAATCCCTGCCCCCCAAAAAAATGTCCTCTTCTAAGCACAAATCCTCAACCCCTCAAATTTTCCCTCAGAGAACAAATCCTCACCCCCGCACTCCAAATACCCCCTCCCAGCACAAATCCTCCCCCCCAAAAGAAATCCCCCCCAAAAACAATGTCCTCTTCTAAGCACAAATCCTCAACCCCCCCCACTCCAAATACCCCCTTCCAGCACAATCCTACCCCCCGAAAAAAAATTCCTCTTCTAAGCACAAATCCTCCACCCCCCACTCCAAATACCCCCTCCCAGGACAATCCCCCACCCCCCAAAAAAAAAATGTCCTCTTCTTAGCACAAATCCTCAACCCCTCAAATTTCCCCTCAGAGAACAAATCCTCACCCCCCCACTCCAAATCCCCCCCCCATCCCCCATCCTAGCACAAATCCGCCCCCCCCAAAAAAAACATTTCCCCTCTTAGCACAAATGCCCACAATCATCCTTACTAGCAAAAATCCCCCCCCAAAAGAAATCCCCCCCCCGCCCCCCCAAAAAATGTCCTCTTCTAAACACAAACCTGCAACCCCCTTCCCCACTCCAAATATCCCCTCCCAGCACAATCCCCCCCCAATAAAAAAAATCCTCTTCTAAGCACAAATACTCAACCCCTCAAATTTCCCCTCAGAGAACAAATCCTCACCCCCCCACTCTAAATCCCCCCTCCAAGCACAAATTCCCCTCCCCCAATCCCCCATCCTAGCACAAATCCCCCCCCCCCAAAAAACATTTCCCTTTACAGCACGAATGCCCCACAATCATCCCTACTAGCACAAATCCTCTTCCCAGAAATAACCCCCCCCCCCCAGCACAAATCCCCTCCCCCATTCCATACTACCTTTTCTAGCACAAACCCCCCAAATCCCCCCTCCTAGTACAAATCCTCCCCCCCATCCCCTTTCACAACCCCCCCCCAATTCACCACTCCTAGCACCTCTCCCCAAATTTCTCCTCCTGGAACAATTCTTACCTCCTGCTACCACCCAAATTCCCATTCTTAACCCCCCCCAATCTCCTTGTGGTGCCCCTGCACCTCACATAATACCACAGTGCCCAGGCCCACCCCTTGTCCCGGCCCTGCCTGACCATCAGCACCTGAAGTGTCACAAGCAGTGCTGGGACAAAGCCATCCAGCGCCCGGGGCAAAGAGGCCAAACTTCACCCCCCTCCTTCCCTTCGGGTCAGGGCGCTCACATACCTGCAATAATAACTCATTGCACCCAAGGCAGACGCCCCTCCTGCCCACCCCTTGTCCAGGCCCCGGTCACAAGGGGCACAACTTTCTATAGTGATTCTGAGGACAGAGCGTTGTCACCCTGTGTCAGGAAGTGCCTGGACAGGATGGGATCACCAGCGATTAGAAGTTTTAGATTTCGAAATCATGAAAATCATTTTGGAAATGACATGTTAAACGTTCTCGGCGGTGCGTTTTGTTCTCCTCTCGGGGAGGTGACGGCTCGAGGCGGCGCTATTAAAGGATCGGCAGATAAATCCTTCATTATATTCTGCATTGTCTATTCACAGCCCGGAGGGTGCAGCAAAGGGACCCTTTATAGCTGGGAGCGCCGCAATTACTCGCAACGGCGGTTTCACAAATCACTGGCGAGCAAAAGTGACTGCAGCTACAGAGGACCGTGAATGGGGGGGGGGGGGACGCCAATTATGTTTCTAAGTTTAACCAGAACTCGTGACCCCTCCGCGGAAAGCAACAAACTACAAATTGCTACAACTGGAAGAAGAGTGACAATTTGGGGTGGGGGGGGGGTGGGAACAAAGGGGCCACTGTTGTGGGTTCCTCTGACATTATTTAGGCTTGGTTCACACCACTGCGTGCGTGCGTGGGTGCATGTGTGCATTTTATGCGCATTCCCGTGCTTGGTGTGTAGGGCGGCCCATTGAAATGAAATGGGAAGGAGCGCGAAACACATAAAAGAAGTCGATGACTCGCTTTAAAAAATAAAATAAAAACGCGGCACGCCGAACCATATGGTGCTGCAGCATTCTGCAGTTTGCCGCTCAAAAACTTTTAGAGATGTGTAGGGGTTCCATTAGCCTCTTCCCACCTGTGCGATAGCCAACAGCTACAGTGCTAGCTTTAAGTTCGGGGAAGGCATCCATGGACGTCCTCCCAGAACCGCGCATCCTGGGGCATGCCATCTGGCACGCTCTGTAACCGTTGTGTTCTTTGACACAGCTAATCACAGATTGTAGTAAAGGCCAATCACAGCGGCCCTGTACCATGTGATTAGCTGTGTCCAATCACAGCTGATCACATGTAAAACAGACTTGCCGGTTATCGGCAGTCCTTTCTTCCCGCACTGTATCTGTATGTGGGGAAAGGAGTGGCGTTAACCTGCAAGATTGTCAGTACATTGTTTACACTGATAATCAAGGCACTGATCATTAGTGCGCATCAGTGCAGCTTATCAGTGCACGTCAGTGCAGCCTCACAAGTGCGTCTCAGTGCAGCCTCATTAGTGCCTGTCAGTGCCCATCAGTGCAACCTATCAGTGCCCGTCAGTGCCACCTCATCAGTGCCCCTCAGTGCAGCCTCATCAGTACCCGTCAGTGCAGCCTCATCAGTGCCCCTCAGTGCAGCCTCATCAGTGCCCCTCAGTGCAGCCTCATCAGGGCCCCTCAGTGCAGCCTCATCAGGGCCCCTCAGTGCAGCCTCATCAGGGCCCCTCAGTGCAGCCTCATCAGGGCCCCTCAGTGCAGCCTCATCAGTGCCCAGCAGTGCAGCCTCATCAGGGCCCATCAGTGCAGCCTCATCAGGGCCCATCAGTGCAGCCTCATCAGGGCCCCTCAGTGCAGCCTCATCAGGGCCCCTCAGTGCAGCCTCATCAGTGCCCAGCAGTGCAGCCTCATCAGGGCCCATCAGTGCCCAGCAGTGCAGCCTCATGGGGGCCCCTCAGTGCAGCCTCATGGGGGCCCCTCAGTGCAGCCTCATGGGGGCCCCTCAGTGCAGCCTCATGGGGGCCCCTCAGTGCAGCCTCATCGGGGCCCCCCAGTGCAGCCTCATCCGGGCCCCTCAGTGCAGCCTCATCAGGGCCCCTCAGTGCAGCCTCATCGGTGCCCCTCAGTGAAGAAGAAAAATTACATATTTGCAAAATGTTATAAACAGAAACTAAGAAAAAAAATTTTTTCAAAAATGTCGGTCTTTTTTTGTTCGTTTAGTAAAAAATAAAAACCCGGGCGTTGATTAAATACCACCAATTGTCATTCAAAGTGTGACAGTGCTGGAAGCTGAAAATTGTCCTGGGCAGAAAGGGGGGGGGGGTCACAGTGTCCGCAGAAAAGATCTAAAACGTATATCCAAAGTCAGGGGGCTGCCTGTGAGGTTGACTCTCTCTTCTCTACTTGCCCGGGGGGGGGGGGGCAGTAGTCACAGAGACACAAAATGATGGGAAATTCCAAATGGTAGATTTGCCACAATTGCCCCGACGGGTCTTTGTATGATGGAATATCAACAGAACCCTTCACTGGAGACACCTGAACCTCATCCATGGAGGGGGGGGTTCACATACTTTTAGTAGGTGGGATGGTCAGGTGTCCACAAATACCTATTTACCCCCCGACCAGCTAGACTAAAAGTTGGGAGGGGGAACTTTTGTATTGTATTTGTGTATTACGCCCCCTTTTGGTTGGTTATAACACCCTCACATGATACAAACAATAAAAATAAAAAGGAATAGGAATTGCACATGACATGTAACTTCCTACATTCGCTACAGACAATAGAAAAGAAAAAAAATAAAATTATTTGCAGAGAAGTAAATAGAACGTGAAAGAAAGATTGAGCTGGAAAATAATAGAAAAACATTATTTAAAAAAAAAAAATTAAAAGGAGAAGTAATATCAAAAAAATTAAAGAAGAAAACACAAAACAAAACAAAACAATAAAAACAAGAAGAAGATTGAAGGAAAGTGAGGGGAAAAGGAAGAAAAGTAAAGGGAAAATAAGAATAGAAAAGAGAAAATACAAAGTAAACGAAATAAGGGGGAGAAAAAAAAAAAAAAGATTTAATAGAATAAGATGAAAGGTAATTTGATAAGAATAACAATAAACAAGACAAAAAAGGGGATTTTTTTTTCTTTTAAAGTGGTATTAAACCCAAAACCAAAAATGTCCTATACTGCAGCTTACCAGTCATTAGATGTGGTGGCTGCATTCGTTTTCTTTATTTGTTTTTGGGCTTTTTTCCCCTCTGTTTTCACCTGGTGATCTGGCCAACACACCTCCTGTATTAGAGCGCCCCCACTCTGGATGAAGGAGCACAGGGGGCACATTTGGACAGCAGCATTGCCAGTCTGGGGGGGGGGGGAAGTTAGATGTACTAGCAGACTTAGATACACCAACACATTGAACCCGAACGCCATTTAACACTTTAGAATCAGTTACAGCAAACTGTTTTTTTTTCTTTTGGAATAAAGGTTTTTACATAAATAAATTTAAAAAAGCTGATCATTGTAAGAACCCCTGTCAGTGGCTTGTCTCATCCATGTAAATGATACATTAGTAGGACAGCTTGTTCTTTTGAAAAACAACAGATATACTGGCTGGATCACCAGGTGACAAAGGAAAGAAAGTCTAAAAAAAGTAAACAAATGCAGCCACCACATCTAAGAATTGGTGAGCTGCAAAATAATAAAGGTTTGTTTTTGGGTTGTTTATGGCTTTAAAAGATAGTGAGATGGAATGGAGAAAGGAAACAAATATTCAAAGCAATACAAAGTAAAAGAACAAAGATAAGAATAGAAAGAAAAAAAAAAGAAAGAAAAAGAGAAAAGACCGTAAAAGAAAAAAGTACAAAGTACTACAAAGTAAAAGAACAATGATTAGACTAGAAAAGAAAAAGTAAAAAAAGAAAAAAAAAAAAAAGAATGGAAAAGAAAAAGTACAAAGTAAGAAAAAGTAAAAGAGGAAAGATTAGAAAAGAAAAAAAAAAAGAAACAAAAAAAGAATGTCAAAGAAAAAGTACAAAGTAATACAAAAGTAAAACAGGGAAAAAAAAAGAAGAAAAACCTGCAAAGAAAAAAGTACAAACTACAACAAAGTGAAAGAAGAAAGATTAGAAAAGTAAAAAGAAAAGAAAAAAGAATGTCAAAGAAAAAAAGTACAAAATAATAAAAAGGTAAAAGAAAAAAAAAAGAAAGACCTGCAAAGAAAAAGTACAAAGTACTACAAAGTGAAAGAAGAAAGATAAGAATAGAAATTGAAAAAAGAAAGAAAGAAAAAGAGAAAAGACTGTAAAAGAAAAAGTACAAAGTACTACAAAGTGAAAGAAGAAAGATAAGAATAGAAATTAAAAAAAGAAAGAAAGAAAAAGAGAAAAGACCGTAAAAGAAAAAGTACAAAGTACTACAAAGTAAAAGAACAATGATTAGACTAGAAAAGAAAAAGTAAAAAAAAGAAAAAAAAAAAAAAAAAGAATGGAAAAGAAAAAAGACAAAGTAATACAAAGTAAAAAAAGAAAAAAGAAGAAGAAAAACCTGCAAAGAAAAAAGTACAAACTACAACAAAGTGAAAGAAGAAAGATTAGAAAAGTAAAAAGAAAAGAAAAAAGAATGTCAAAGAAAAAAGTACAAAATAATAAAAAGGTAAAAGTAAAACCTGCAAAGAAAAAGTACAAAGTACTACAAAGTGAAAGAAGAAAGATTAGAGAAGTAAAAAACCAAAAAAAAAAACAAAAAAAAAGAAAACAAAAAAGAATGTAAAAAAAAAAAGTACAAAGTAATAAATGGTAAAAGAAGAAAAAATAAAAGAGAAAAATAAAAAAGCTGCATAGAAAAAGTACAAAGTACTACAAGATAAAATAAAAAAAAATAGAAAATAAATAAGTGCTACAAAGTAAAAGAAGAAAGATTGGAGACGTAAAACAAAAACAAAAAAAAGAAAATAGAATGTCAAAGAAAAAAGTACAAAGTAATACAAAGTACAAGAAGAAAGAACAGAAAAAAAATACAAAGTAAAAGAAAAAAGAATGGCAGATAAAAAGTACAAAGTAAAAGAAAAAAATAAAAGAAAAACCTGCAAAGAAAAAGTAAAAAGTACTACAAAGTAAAAGAAGAAAAATTAGAAAAGAAAAAATAAATTAAAAAAGTTTAAAAAAAGTACTACAAGATAAAAGAAGAAAAATTAGAAAAGAAATAAGTACTACAAAGTAAAAGAAGAAAGATTGGAGACGTAAAACAAAAAGAAAAAAAAAGAAAAGAGAATGTCAAAGAAAAAGGTAAAAAGTAATACAAAGTACAAGAAGAAAGAACAGAAAAAAATACAAAGTAAAAGAAAAAGGAATGGCAGATAAAAAGTACAACGTAAAGGAAAAAAAAAAAGAAAAACCTGCAAAGAAAAAGTACAAAGTACTACAAGATAAAAGAAGAAAAATTTGAAAAGAAAAAAAAAATAAAGAAATGAAAAAAGAACATAAAAAAAAGTACAAAGTATTACAAAGTACAAGAAGAAAGAACAAAAAAAAAAAATCATACAAAGTAAAAGAAAAAAGAAAGGCAGATAAAAAGTAAAAGAAAAAAAAAAGAAAAAGAAAAACCTGCAAAGAAAAAGTAAAAAGTACTACAAGTAAAAAAAAAACAAAACAAAAGAAAATAGAATGTCAAAGAAAAAAGTACAAAGTAATACAAAGCAAATAAAAGAAAGATTAGGATAGAAAAAAAAAATGCCCAAAGTATGAAATGCAAATGCAAAGTAAAAGAAAAAAGAGAATGGAAAAAAAAAAAGTAAATAAAGAAAATCAAAAAGAAAAAAAAAATCTATGTAAAAGAAGAAAGATTAGGGCGGAATAAATACACATTAATACAAAGAAAAAGAACAAATAGTAAAGAAAAAAAAAACAAACAAAAAAAAAACAAGGTAAAATAAAGAAAAAAAAAGAACAGAATAAAAGTGAAATTAAAGAGAAATAAAGAAAAAAGCAGCAGTCTCTACTGAGCACGATTGAGTCACGTCTCGTACTCACCACAATAGTTGGGTGATGGTCGGATTCTTCTGGGGAATTTCTCGATGGATTTGGCTCATCTGCCTTTTCCTCCTCCTCCTCCTCTCTTGGTTCCCATTGTCTTCTCTCCCTCTTTCCTTTTCTCTCTGTGTCCCTCTTTTTCGGGGCGCCCCTCTCCCCGTCCTGTATGTGGTGTTGGCGGCTCGCAGCCTTTCACACAATGTGTTTGATGGAATCTTTGGGACGGCTCGGAGGGAGGAAGGGCTGGATGGGGATGATAATGATGATGATGATGATGATGATGATGATGAGGGGAGGAGGAGGATGTGAGTCTCTTTGGAACAGGCTTGTCCTCATTTGTTCCCCGGGGTGCCCATGCTTGTGGCCGCCGTGTTGTTTTCTCATTAATAAAGATCTCCGGTCATCTCTGACTCGGGGGACTTGTGATGTGGAATGAATTTAAAGGAGAACTTTTCCGTGATCTTCCGTCGCAGTCGAACGTCTAAAACCATAAAGTGATAATTAAAGTGCAGGTCCCGCCTTATATCTGCACATTAAGTTGCAGATGCCGTCTGATCTATTCCTTTAAAAGTGACATTATGTGCAAAGAGCAGTCAGGGATCTGTCATTTAGTGCTGGTAGCACTACAGCCTCCAGTTGACAGATCCCCATTGGCTTCCGTTTGTAAACAAGCCGGCGAGGATCCTTTGTGATGTCATTGACCCAATGTGGTCATGACTATATCTGGTCAATGACATGACCAAGAGCCCCCCCTCCTCCACTAGTCTTACATTCCAGAGCAGTACTGGGAATCTGTCATTTGCGATGGGAGGAGCAGTTGGTCATTGCTTCGACGAGTCATCCTAGTTGATGGGGATTTGCATCACTGAACGTTATTAATGTTGGTTTGCAAACAGCAGTCAGGGATCTGTCATTTCATGCCAGCAGCACTACTGCCTCCAAATGACAGATCCATGCTTGCTTGGTCAGTGGGGATCCTGGGTGATGTAATAATCATACTTGGTCAATGACATTACCCAGGATTCCTTTGCTAGTTCTAGATTCCAGCAGTACTAGGGATCTGTCATTTGCGATGGGAGTAGCAGCTGGTCATTATTTCTGCAAGTCATCCTGATCAATGGGCATCTGTATAACTGGATGCGATTGATGTTGGTTTGCAAACAACGGTCAGGGATCGGTCATTTAGTGCCAGTAGCACTACTGCCTCCAAATGACAGACCCCTGTTTGCTTCCGGGGGTGGTGATCCTGAGTGACATCATTAACCAAATATGGTCATGATCCTATTTGGCCAATAACATTACCCAGGATCCCTTTGCTAGTTTAAGATTCCAGTAATACTGGGGATCTGTCATTTGCGATGGGAGTAGCAGCCGGTCACCCTGTCAATGAGCCATTGTGATTGACGTGGGTCTGCATCACTGGACACGATTGATGTTGGTTTGCAAACAGCGGTCAGGGATCTGTCATTTAGTGCTGGCAGCACTACTGCCTCCAATTGACAGATCCCAGAATCCCCTTGCTATTATTAAATTCCAGCAGTACTGGGGATCTGTCATTTGTGATGGGAGTAGCAGCTGGTTGTCTTGTCAACAAGCCATCATGGTTGATGTTGGATTTTAAACAGCAGTCAGGGATCTGTCATTTAGTGCCGGTAGCATTAATGCCTCCAAATGACTGATCCCTGTTTGCTTCTGTTTGTAAACAAGCCGGTGGGGATCCTGAGTGAGGTCATTGACTAAATATGGTAATGATTCACTAATACCCTTGCTATTTTTAAATCCCAGCAGTACTGAGGATCTGTCATTTGTGATGGGAGTATCATCTGGTCATCATGTTGACAAGTCATCATGATTGATGTGGATTTGCATCACTGAAGGTGATTGATGTTGGTTTGTAAACAGCAGTCAGGGATCTGTCATTTAGCACCAGTAGCGCCATTGCATCCAAATGACAAATCCCTGTTTGCTTCAGTTTGTAAACAAGCCAGGCAGGGATCCTGGGTGATGTCATTGACTAAATATGGTAATGAATGTACTTGGTCAGTTACATTACCCAGGATCCCTTTACTCATTTTAAATTCCAGGAGTACTAGGGATCTGTCATTTGCGATGGGAGTAGCAGCTGGTCATCATGTCGGCAGGTCATTGTGATTAATGTAGATCTGCATCACTGGACGTGATGGATGTTGGTTTGCAAAGAGCAGTCAGGGATCTGTCCTTTAGTGCTGGTAGCATTACTGCCTCCACACGATAGATCACTTTTGGCTTCTGTTTGTAAACAAGCTGGCAAGGACCCTGGGTAATATCATTGGCTAATTATGATAATGATCGTATTTGGTCTATTACATTACCCAGGATCCCTTTGCTATTTTTAAATTTCAGCAGAACTGGGGATCTGTCATTTGCAGTGGGAGCATTAGCTGGTCATCGTGTCGGCAAGTGGATCTGCATCACTGGATGACTGGCCTGTGGCCAAATCTGATGGCCGGTATAATTTAACTCACTTTTTCTGGGTCCAGGTCACCCTGGCTCCATTCTCAGCTTGTGATTGAACATTTGAATTTGGTTTGTCGTTTTGGCAAGTCATTGTGATTGATGTGGATCTGCATCACTGGATGTGATTGATGTTGGTTTGCAGATGGCAGTCAGGGATCTGTCATTTAGTGCTGGTAACACTTCTGCCTCCGAATGCTTCTGTTTATAAGCAAGCTAGCAGGGATCCTGGGTGATGTCATTGACCAAATATGATAATGACTGCATTCAGTAAATGACACTACAAGATACCTCCGCTAATTTTAAGTCCCAGCAGTACTGGGGATCTGTCGTTTGCAATGGGAGCATCAGCTGGTCATCGCGTCTGCAAGTCATCGTGAATGACGTGGATCTACATCACTGGATGACTGGCCTATGGCCAAATCTGGGGACCATGTTTATTTTAATAAATTTATTTATTTATTTTTTCTAATAAAGTTATTTTTCATAGTGTGGGTGTTTTCTTAATTTTTTTTTATTTACTATGTACATTTTTGTTTGTAACAGATGCCAGTTTAGAGATGACACAAGTATGTAAATCCTTTGGCATTGTTGGCTGTGTTCCCAAATTTCTGACACAGATCAGCCCCTTTTGCATCCTCTTACATTGTGATTTGCTGCAAAGTTACAATGTATAGTCCGAGTGATCACTGGGGGGAGAGATGAAACTGAGGCAATGCTTCCTCCTGCCTGCAGCAGACCGATGACATCATCTCAGCCTAGGCAAAGTCACTGGAATGGGGTTTCAAGGATGGCTTTTCAATGATTAAAGGTGGAGCTTTTCTGGAAAAACTATACTCTTGCTCTTGTTACTTTTGTTGCAATTTATTGTGAAGTTACTGGCCGGTCCACGATTTGGGACTGCAAAGTAGCATGACTTCAAGTCGTTCCACATGATTTCCAATGACAACCATTCATATTAGTACGACTCCAAGTCGTGCCGACTTCAAAGTAGTCCCTGCACTACTTTGGTCCGATTTTGATGCCACTTACACAGGCATTCCCTGAATTTGTGGCCCCTTTCACACTTATACGACTTGTCCCACGATTTGGGACTACAAAGTAGCATGACAAGTCATTCCACATGATTTCCAATGACAACCATTCATATTAGTACGACTTCAAGTTGTTCCGACTTCTGGTTAGGTTCACACTGCTGCGAATTTTATTGCGAATTTGAGCCGTTGCGATCGCTCAAATTCGCACGTCATTAAAATAACATTGTTTTCCATTAGTGACGTTCACATCAATGCGGTGCGAATCTAAGCTGCGGGAAAAATGGGTCCTGTGCGAGTTTGATCCGTGTTAGATGCGAATTCAGCTCTATAGACTGGTATTCCCTGAAATCGCGGCCGCGAATCGAGGCAAAAACGCAGCCGCGAAATCGTGGTAAAATCACGCGATTTTGAATTTGCAGCAGTGTGAACCTAGCCTCAAAGTAGTCCCTGCACTACTTTGGTCCGATTTTGATGGCAATTACACAGGCATTCCTGAAATCGCATTAAAATTGCGGCAAAATCGCGGCTGCAAAATCGTGTTAAATTTGCGGCCGCGAAATTGCGGTGAAGTCGCACAAATGTGAAAGGGGCCTTAGCCCAGGTTCACACTGGGCTGCGAGAGTGAAGCCGTGCGAGTTCAGCTGAACTCGCACGATTTCACTCCCGCTGGTCAGTCCTGATTTCAGCCGCGATTACAAAGACATCTGTGCAGGTTTCTGCACAGATGTCAATGTAAATCGCGGCCCGAAATCGCAAAATGTAGTACAGAAACGACTTTTTGAAATCGGTGCAGCGCCGCAGAGGCGGCGTCGCACCGATTAGGACGGTGCCATTGCCGGCAATTTGCGGCAAATATCGCCGTTTTGACATGCGATTTGACATGTCAAATCGCATGTCAAATCGCACCAGTGTGAACCAGGGCTTAGCCCAGGTTCACACTGGGCTGCGGGAGTGAAGCCGTGCGAGTTCAGCTGAACTCGCACGATTTCACTCTCGCTGGCAGTCCCGATTTCCCGGCTGCGTTTTTCCTGCAAATATGCCGCGATTCGCGGCCGCGATTTCAGGGAATACCAGTCTATAGCGCTGAATTTGCATAGCACACGGATCAAACTCGCACAGGACCCTTTTTACCCGCAGCTTAGATTCGCACCGCACTGATGTGAACGGCACTAATGGAAAAACAATGTTATTTTAATGACTTGCGAATTTGAGAAATCGCAACGGCTCAAATTCGCAATAAAATTTGCAGCAGTGTGAACCTAGCCTATAGCCCAGGTTCACACTGGGGCTGCGGGAGTGAAGCCGTGCGAGTTCAGCTGAACTCGCACGATTTCACTCCTGCCTGTCAGTCCCGAATTTGGCCGCGATTACAGAGACATCTGTGCGGGTTTCTGCACAGATGTCAATGTAAATCGCGGGCTGAAATCGCAAAAAAGTAGCACAGAAACTACTTTTTTGAAATCGGTGCAGCGCTGCAGATGCGGCGTCGCACCGATTAGGACGGTGCCATTGCCCGCAATTTGCGGCAAATATCGCCGATTTGACATGTCAAATCGCAGCAGTGTGAACCGGGGCTTAAGGTTACTTCTGCAATGGTGCGACTCGTGACAGGTCCTCTTGTTTCCCGCTAGGCGTAGAAATGGAAGAAAGAGACACCTACATAGTAAACAGAGCAGGGAAGGAGTCATCTTGCAATGGTTCCAGGAGGCCCGCTGCTTGCCAATGGTTTGCTGGCGACACGCGAGGAACATCCAGTGCGGTGGAGGAGTTTCCAGGAACATCTGGATGTGGGGAGGAGACCACAGCGGGTGATGAGGAGGAAAGGGAATCAGATCATATATGAAAACAGGTCAACGGGGAGGAGAGAGAGATCGCCATTCCAAGGAGAGGACGGGGCGGGACCCACCACAACGAGCTACAACCTGAAAGCGAACCAAACATTTCAGAAAAGTTGGGAGTAAAAAAAAAAAAAGAAAAAAAAAAGTCCATTCACACTTACGCAACGTAAAAATCGCGCAATTTCCATTGCAACTTTACCCTGTGACTTTGTTGCGACTTTGGATGAGCGCGACTTTGTTACGACTTTGGCTTTGACCAATGTGATCGTTTTGTTTGTGCAGAACGTAAAAAAAATGTGTTTAGTTGAGTTTGATTCCTTTATTCTCTAATTTTCAGAACAATTTGAATTCGGATCGGTCGTGTGAAGAAATAGCTGGTTGCTAAGGACGCCGGCCGTTGCGTCCTTAACAACCGATGACTCATCAGCTGTCAGTGTGATTCCCTACTGACAGCCGAATATAAAAAAAAAAAAAAAACGCAATGAAAAATACATTTAAAAAATGCCATGGGGTTGCCCCCCAATCCCCCCTCACCCATGCATACCAGACCCTTCGGGCTTGGGATGAATTCTAAGGGGAACGCCAACATTTAAAAAAAAAAATGGCCCCCAAAATCCATACCAGACTCTTATCCAAGCATGCAGCCCGGCAGGTCAGGAAAAGGGGGGGGGCAACAAGCGAGTGCCCCCTCTCCTGAACCATACCAGGCCACATGCCCTCAACATGGGGGGAGGGGGCAAGGGGGGGCTCTGCCCCCCCCTCGCCCAAAGCACCTGTTTTTAAATCCCAGAAATATTGCTCATCTGTCATTTGCAACAGAATCAGCAGCTGGTTATCGTGTTGGCAAAGTCATTGTGACTGATGTGGATATGCATACACTGGATGTGATTGATGTTGGTTTGCAGATTGGGGTTCAGGGATCTGTCATTTAGTGCTGGCAGCACTACTGCCTCCAATTGACAGATCCCAGAATCCCTTTGCTATTATTAAATTCCAGCAGTACTGGGGATCTGTCATGTGTGGTGGGAGTAGCAGCTGGTTGTCTTGTCAACAAGTCATCATGGTTGATGTTGGATTTTAAACAGCAGTAAGGGATCTGTCATTTAGTGCCGGTAGCATTAATGCCTCCAAATGACAGATCCCTGTTTGCTTCTATTTATAAGCAAGCTGGCAGGGATCCTGGGTGATGTCATTAAGCAAATATTTGGTCAATGGCACTACACAAGATCCCTCCGCTATTTTTATATCCCAGCAGTACTGGGGGTCTGTCATTTGCAATGGTGGCATCAGCTGGTCATCGCATCGGCAAGTGGATCTGCATCGCTGGATGACTGGCCTGTGGCCAAATCTGATGGCCAGCATGATTTAACTCGCTTTTTCTGAGCTCAGGTCACCCTGTTCCCATCCTCCGTTTGTGATTGAACATTTGGATTTGGTTTGCAAACAGCAGTCAGAAATCTGTCATTTAGTGCCGGTAGCATTATTGCCTCCAAATGACAGATCCCTGATTGCTGCGGTTTGTAAGCAAGCCGGCGGGGATCCTTGATGATGTCATTGACTAAATATGGTAATGATCGTACTTGGACAGTTACATGACCCAGGATCCCTTTGGGGTTTTTAAATCCCAGCACGATTGGGGATCCTGGGTGATTGACATATGGTCATGAATGTATTTGGTAAACGACAATACATATGATCTCTCCCTCGCATTATTGGGAATCTGTCATTTGTGAAAGAAGCATCAGCTGGTCATCGCCTCTGCAAGTCATTGTGAATGATGTGGATCTGCATCGCTGGATGACTGGCCTGTGGCCAAATCTGATGGCCAGCATCATTTAACACTTATGGGGATCTGTCATTTGTGAAAGAAGCAGCAGATAGTCTTTGTGTTGGCAAGTCATTGTGATTGATGGGGATCTGCATCACTGGATGTGATTGATGTTGGTTTGCAGATGGCAGTCAGGGATCTGTCATTTAGTTCTGGTAACACTACTGCCTCAAAATGACAGATTCCCGTTTGCTTCTGTTTATAAGCAAGCCGGCGGGGATCCTGGGTAATGTCATTGACCAAATATGGTCATGAATGTATTTGGTCAACGACAATACTAATGATCTCTCCACTATTTTTATATCCCAGCAGTACTGGGGTTCTGTCATTTGCAATGGTGGCATCAGCTGGTCATCGCGTCGGCAAGTGGATCTGCATCACTGGATGACTGGCCTGTGGCCAAATCTGATGGCCAGTATAATTTAACTCGCTTTTTCTGAGTCCAGGTCACCCTGGCTCCCTTCTCAGCTTCTGATTGAACATTTGGATTTGGTTTGCAAACAGCAGACAGGGATCTGTCATTTTGTGCCGGTGGCATTACTGCCTCCATATAACAGATTCCTGATTGCTGCTGTTTGTAAACAAGCCGGTGGGGATCCTGGGTGATGTCATTGACCAAATATAGTCATGACTGTATTTGGTCAATGATACTACACAAGATCCCTCCACATAGGCGTGCACACAGGGTGTGCCAGGTGTGCCTGGGCACACCTTAATCACCCTGTGTGGTGCAGATTCCCCACTGTTTAGGCGTTGATATTTCACCATGCCCCCCTAAAATTGTAAAAAATAATAAAAAATAAAAAATACTGACACTGTCCACTGCCCTACTGACCAATCCCTGCCCTACTGGCACCATCTCTTGCTCTACTGAGGCTGTCAGTATATATACACATGCACACACACGCATATGGGTTTGAGTTTTGGGGTGCACACTCTAATGCAATAGGCTGTGCACACCTATGTCCCTCCACTATTTTTATATCCCAGCAGTACTGGGGATCTGTCATTTGAAATGGGAGCATTAGCTGGTCCTTGAGTCGGCAAGTCGGCGTAAATGACGTGGATCTGCCTGCAGCCAAATCCGATGGTCAGCGTTATTCAACTCACTTTTTTCTGAGCCCAGGTCACCCTGGCCCCGACCTCAGCCTATGATTGGACAGTGAAACGAGAAGCAGCTCAAGCTCAAGTTACCTGTCACTTGGCTCTCGTTTTTTTTTTTCCGCGCGACAGCATTTTCTATGCGCAAAGTAGCTCAAGTACCTCTTTTTTGGGCACCGAGCCAATGGCATTTTGCATTCTGTGTTTGGCTGCGTTTCCATGCGTTTCGCTGTGCGACAAAACACGCAAACCGCAATCTGCATTTCTGCCCACGATTCTGGAGTGCCTAGGTGTGAGTCAATGTGACCTTCACATCTGCGCGCAGCGAGAACTCGCGTTCCCACTTACTTTTTTTTGTGTGCGTTTTTTTTTACGCGTTAATCGCACATTATGACAGCCTTTCCCTTGAATGGGTTGCCCTACGTGCGACAAACTCCCCAAAGAAGCTACTGTACTATTTTTTTTGTAGCGGAGCTTGTTTTTTAAAAGGCGGCTTTTTGGAGAGTTTGCTTCCCGCGCTCGCTTCCCGCTCTTGGGCTGCTATTAAAATTCAATGGCCATGCTTGATGTGCGCTCGCATCGCTTTTCCAAAACGCTTAGCCAAGCGCGCATCTTCTGTGCACGTTGCCCTGTGTTTGAAAACGCGGAGATGTGAATGGGGCCCCAACAATGACAGAGCTGCATTCATTTGCAACTTTTTCTACCTGCAGAAGTTCAGCTTTTGTTACTTTGTCACTTTCAAGTTTTATTTGTATCATTTCTCATCATTTCTAAAGTTTCTTAATCTTTTTTAACTTTCCCGAAAGGACTACGGGAAGCACCCAACAACTATTCGCACAGCCAAATGCCAAGATCCAAAAGCCTCCGTGAATTCATCTCGCACTTCGAAAAAAAAAAAACCTCTCTGCCCGTCCCCGTAGGCCCCGCCCCCCACCCCGTTCGCCATTCTTCCCTCGGCATAAAGCGCCCCTTTGTTTCCGGCCCATCTTTCCTCCGATAGGGTCATGATTGGCCCGCGGCCAATCTCACGGCCTCTGCTGCCGTCCAAAACAACTTGTCAGCGGAAAAATAAAATAAAAAATACACGGCTCTTTGTTAGCTGCGGGCTGCGGTGGGGAAGGGGTTAAATGTGTTAAGAGGGTGTTTTTTTGGGGGGGGAGCTGACACTGTGCCAGGGGAGTGGGTGCAGGGCCGCCATCAGGGGGGTACAGGCAGTACACCTGTAAGGGGGCCCGGATGGCAACCCCCCCTTTTTTTTTATATATTTGTTTTTTTTTTGTAAGGGGCCCAGAGGTCCCCAGAGGCCCGGAGGTCCCCAGAGGCCCCGGATGGCAACCCCCCTTTTTTTTTCATGAGCACCCAAAACCCCCCCCGACCTCAACAATTCGCGGCGGCAGCACCCCCCCGCTCCTCAATTCGTGGCACACCCCCGCTTCTCAATTCGCGGCAGCCCCCCCGCTTTTCAATTTGCGGCGGTAGCACCCCCCCGGTTCTCCTCTGCTCCAGGGGGCCCATGACTGAAGCTGTGTAAGGGGCCCCAAAATTCCTGATGGCTGCCCTGAGTGGGTGGCATGAGGTTGGCTGCTCCATATCGCCAGACCTTTGTGGCTGTGAATATGGGGCGAGGGGGGGCTGGGGGGGGTTTATCTGAGAGAAAAGTGGCGTTTTATCTTTTTTACTGGGCGGGGGGAGGGGGGGCATAACCACCTGGCTACAATACGGCACAGTAAAACGTATTCTGCTCATAGTCCTTCTATAGGTTATTATTTAGATACATATATTAGGCTTGTGCAACGCGGAACGAATCAAAATTCGTACGAATTTAGCAACTTTCGGACGTTCGGAAGCATTCGAATTTCCGAACAAAGCATTTACGAATAAAACCGAATCTGAAATAAATTATGGTAAAGAAAATTGATGGACAGCCGCACTCCAAAAAAACGTAAATGGTTGTCTTTATTATAAAAAAAAGGAGAATAAAAGCACTACAAGTCACAGCAGATAAATACAGAAATGTACAGCCTAGTGAGTGCTTAGTCATGACCCCCTTTTTTATATATATATATATATTTTTTTTTTTTCTTGTAAGGGGCCCTCCGGTCCCCAAAAAAAAAAAATGTAAAGAAAAAAAAAGGGGGGGGGTGCCATCCGGGCGATGGCAACCCCCCTTTTTTTTCTTTACATTTTTTCTTTTTCTTGTAAGGGGCCCGGATGGCAACCCCCTCTGATGCAGGGGGCCCATGCCTGAAGCTGTGTAAGGGGCCCAAAAATTCCTGATGGTGGCCCTGCCAGAGAGGAGCCGGAACACCTGTGCAGGACTGAAGGGAAGGTCAGATTTAAAAGAAAAAAAGGGGCCAAATGGGGAAAAACATGAAGCAGAGGGGTCCTTGATGCTCTGCAGGGAATCAGAGGTAACAGTAAGGCCGGGGTATAAAAATACTTACAGCTTCTGAAAAGCTCTGCAGGGTTGACAGTAATCTTATTCCCTGATCCACAGATGACCACCAGAGGGCGCACTTTCAATCACTATTAAAGAGATGGAGCAGCAACCGAATAAGTAAATCTAAATCCCTAAATTTAAAAAACACAAGTCTGCTACCCAGTCTTCCCTCCCCGTGCCAAACTAAAGGCATTATTCTCGAAATCCGGGGCCCTGTATGAACTCTGAGGGGGAGGGGACATGTGCCGGGATTTATTGGGAACATTCTTCCCCTTTATAGCGATATTAAACCCAAAAGCAAATATTTATTAGATTGTTGTTTACCAATTCTTAGGTGTGATGACTGCGTTTGTTTTATTTTATTTTTAGACGTTCTTTCCTTTTTCCTGGTGATCCGGCCAGTAAGTCTGTTTTTTTTTTTTTTTTCAAAGAACAAGCTGTCCTGCAGATGTAACGTTACAAGGATGGGAACAAACCATTTACGTTGACAGGGTTGCTTACAATGACTGGCTTTTATTTATTCATGTAAAACCTTTATCCCAGAAAGGAACAAAAAAATAAAAATAAAAAATAAAACAGTTTGCTGTAATGGATTATAAAGTATTAGCTGGAGTTTGGCTTCAATTTGTTAGTGTATTAAAATCTGCTAGTCCATCTAACACTGCCATCTATCCCCAGACTGACAATGCCCCTTTTGCTCCTTCATCCAGAGTGCCGTCGCTCTAATACAGGAGGTTTGTTACTGGTGCCGGATCGGTGAAAAGAGCCTAAAAAAAAGAAAAAAGAAAACGAATGCAGCCACCTAGTGATGGGACAAGGTCATCTACAGCCCAGGGCCAAATTGCGACCCCCTCCCCCCCTCGCCGAAAACAATATCTATGACCATCAAGTGTCAGCAAAAGTCCCCACAAACCATAAAAATTTAGCACTAATTTACATGCACAAAACCTTTGCCCCCCCAGCTTAAAATCCTCTCTCCCCATATGCCCCCAGCACAAATCCCCCCCCCCTAAAATTCCCCCAACTATCACAAATCTTCTACCCCTCAAATGTCTTCTCCGAGCACAATTCCACCCCCCCCACTCCAAATTCCCCCCAGCACAAATCCCCCTCCCCCAATTCCCCATCCTAGGACAAAGCCCCCCCCCCCAAAAAAAAAAATCCCCCACCTATCACCAATCTTCTACCCCTCAAAAGGTATTCTCCGAGCACAATTCCCCTCCCCCACTCTAAATCCCCCCCAGCACAAATCCCCCTCCCCAATTCCCCATCCTAGCACAATCCCCCCCCCCCCAAAAAAATCCCCCATTTATCACAAATCTTCGACCCCTCAAAAGGTGTCTTCTCCGAACACAATTCCCCTCCCCCACTTCAAATCCACCCAGCACAAATCCCCCTCCCCAATTCCCCATCCTAGCACAAATCCCCAGCCCCAAAAAAAAATTCCCCCACCTATCACAAATCTTCTACCCCTCAAATGTCTTCTCTGAGCACAATCCCCCCCCCCACTCCAAATCCCCCAGCACAAATCCCCCCCTCCCCAATTCCCTATCCTAGCACAACCCCCCCCCCCAAAAAAAATCCCCCACCTATCACAAATCTTTGACCCCTCAAAAAGGCTTCTCCGAACACAATTCCCCTCCCCCACTCCAAATCCCTACAGCACAAATCCCCCTCCCCAATTCCCCATCCTAGCACAAATTAGCCCCTTCAAAAAAATTTCCCCTCCTAGCACAGATCCCTTCCCCCTTCTACCATATCACCTCCTCAAATTACCCCTCCTAGAACCAGTCTTACATTCTGCCACCCTCCCCCCCCTCAATTTTCTCCTCCCAACACAAATCCCCCAATCAATCTCCTCCACCTCACATGATTCCACAGTGCCCAGGGGCAGCCGCCCCTCCTGCCCCCCCCCCTGTCCTGGGCCCTGCAGCCATCACATATAATGATTGGTAAGCTGTGATATATGACATTTCTAGGGTTATTACCACTTTTACGCTTACTGTGCTTCTGCCCCCTTTATAGGTTGTTGTGCCATTGAAGAGGATTTAGAGAGTCAATAAAAAAAAATGGCGCTTGCCTAATTACAGGTTTGCTGTTAAATACGGCGTATGGGAGTCTTGTAAAAACAGATGGAAATAAACGAATGACACTACGTACTTTTACATGGAAGGTTGTACTGATTGGCACAGGGCACACGCGCTCCATTACCTGCACCTGTCCCAGCAGCAAACATTCGCTGGAAATTGTTGGGAAACGCCAGCTGCTGACCAAAAATTTGGACGGCTCGCCTGATTATATTTTCCTCCCACCTGAGCTGAATGTGAAGCAGAGAACGCCAATTAGGCGATAATTTCCAGTAATTAATTTTAATGTTTGAAAGCTGAAATCATTCACGGTGAACAGTTTGGCGAGCCAGCCAGCCAGCCAACTAAAGAAGTCCTACCATATCGCCAACCGCCAGAAGAGGGCACTCTGATTAGTGCATGGAGGTCACCAGAGAATTCCAGGTAGAGCTGAAAAGGGTCGCAGTGAGCAGCTTGGCGAGCCAACTGAGGAAGTCCCACCATATCGCCAACTGCCAAAAGAGGGCACTCTGATTAGTGCACACAACACTGGAAGAGCTAAAATGGTTCACGGTAAGCGGCTTGGCGGGTCAGCCAAGGGAGTCCTGCCATATTGCCAACTGCCAGAAGAGGGCATTCTAATTAGTGCACATATATCCCTGTATAATTCTATGTAGACCTGAAATGATTCACGGTGAGTGGCTTGGCGAGCCAACCGAGGAAGTCCCACCATATCGCCAACTGCCAGAAGAGGGAACTCCGATTATTGCATCAATGTCACCAGATAATTTCAGGTAGAGCTAAAATGGATCACGGTGAGCGGCTTGGCGAGTCAGCCAAGGGAGTCTGCCATATTGCCAACTGCCAGAAGAGGGCACTCTAATTAGTGCAAACAACACTGGAAAATCCCAGCTAGGGCTGAAATTATTTACATTGAGCAGCTTGGCGAGCAAGCCAAGGAAGTCCTGCCATATCATCAACTGCCAGAAGAGGGCACTCTAATTAGTGCACAGATATCAGAATTCCAGGTAGACCTGAAATGATTCATGGTGAGTGGCTTGGCGAGCCAGCCAAGGAAGTCCTGCCATATCGCCAGGTGCCAGAAGAGGGCACTCTAATTAGTGCATGGATATCATCGGAGAATTTTAGGTAGACCTGAAATGATTCACGGTGATCGGCATGGCGAGCCAACTGAGGAAGTCCTGCCATATCGCCAACCGCTAGAAGAGGGCACTCTAATTAGTGCACATATATCCCTGTAGAATTCCAGGTACACCTGAAACGATTCACGGTGATCGGCTTGGTGAGCCAACCAAGGAAGTCCCACCATATCACCAACTGCCAAAAGAGGGCACTCTGATTAGTGCACACAACACTGGAAAATCACAGCTAGGGCTGAAATTATTTACATTGAGCAGCTTGGCGAGCCAGCCAAGGAAGTCCTGCCATATCATCAACCACCAGAAGAGGGCACTTTAATTAGTGCATGGATATCAGAATTCCAGGTAGACCTGAAATGATTCACATTGAGCGGCTTGGTGAGCCAGCCAAGGAAATCCTGCCATATCACCAGGTGCCAGAAGAGGGCACTCTGATTAGTGCATGGATATCATCTGAGAATTCCAGGCAGGGGGATCCAGAACACTTTTTATAAAAGGAGGGTTTCCAGTTGGACCGCTTTATAGCTGAAATTTAATCTGATTATATTAACTCAGAAAAATATTACAGCCAAAGGGATCAGCGTTGAAGCCAGTCAACCAGCATTTTCAGGAGGAGGCAGCCTCCTGCAAAAAAATGCGTTCTATAAACTCAGGCTCCACCCAAGTACTGGATGCTGTATAACGTAAGCCAACGCACATGTGGGTGGAGCCGGAAGCACCTGCACGGGGCCAGAGGTGTGACCACCGGGGATTTACTGGGACAAAAAAAAGGAAGTTGTCCCTTTCTTCCCTTCATCCGATTACAATCCAAGGATTAGATTTGTACTAAATCCCAAGAACTATGTGTGAGCGGCGCAGATAGAGAGTCCTGATCCCCGACTGGACTGTGCTAAGGACCGAGAACCATCGCAGAAAAAGCTTAATGTGTATGCAGATTCCCCCCAAAACTGAGCAATAAACTCCCCGATAGTTTCCTCTATTTTTCAAGAACTACATTGGTGAGTTATCTGTGCCAAGTTCCTGGGTCTGTACACCCGCTGTGCCCATTATAAGGGGTTCCCACCATCCATGTGCGGAGTTCCCGAGTCTGTACACCCGCTGTGCCCATTATGTGGGGTTCCCACTATCCCTGTGCTGAGTTCTCGGGTCTGTACACCTGCTGTGCCCATTATGAGGAGTTCCCACCATCCCTGTGCTGAGTTCCCGGGTCTGTACACCCGCTGTGCCCATTATGTGGGGTTCCCACTATCCCTGTGCCGAGTTCTAGGGTCTGTACACCTGCTGTGCCCATTATGAGGGGTTCCCCCCATCCCTGTGCTGAGTTCCTGGGTCTGTACACCTGCTGTGCCCATTATGAAGGGTTCCCACCATCCCTGTGCTGAGTTCTCGGGTCTGTACACCCGCTGTGCCCATTATGAGGGGTTCCCACCATCCCTGTGCTGAGTTCCCGAGTCTGTACACCCGCTGTGCCCATTATGTGGGGTTCCCACTATCCCTGTGCCGAGTTCCCGGGTCTGTACACCTGCTGTGCCCATTATGAGGGGTTCCCACCATCCCTGTGCTGAGTTACTAGGTCTGTACACCCGCTGTGCCCATTATGAGGGGTTCCCACCATCTCTGTGCTGAGTTCCCGGGTCTGTACACCCGCTGTGCCCATTATGTGGGGTTCCCACCATCCCTGTGCTGAGTTCCCGGGTCTGTACACCTGCTGTGCTCATTATGAGGGGTTCCCACCATCCCTGTGCCGAGTTCCTGGGTCTGTACACCTGCTGTGCCCATTATGAGGGATTCCCACCATCCCTGTGCTGAGTTCCCGGGTCTGTACACCCGTTGTGCCCATTATGAGGGGTTCCCACCATCCCTGTGCCGAGTTCCCAGGTCATTACACCCACTGTGCCCATTATGAGGGGTTCCCACCATCCCTGTGCTGAGTTCCCCGGTCATTACACCCTCTGTACCCATTATGAGGGGTTTCCACCATCCCTGTGCTGATTTCCCGGGTCTGTACACCCGCTGTGCCCATTATGAGGGGTTCCCACCATCCCTGTGTCAAGTTCCTGGGTCTGTACATCTCCTGTGCTCATTATGAGGGGTTCCCACCATCCCTGTGCTGAGTTCCCAGGTCTGTACACCTGCTGAGCCCATTATGAGGGGTTCCCATCATCCCTGTGCTGAGTTCTCAGGTCTGTACACCCACTGTGCCCATTATGAGGGGTTTCCACCATCCCTGTGCTGAGTTCCTGGGTCTGTACACCCGCTGTGCCCATTATGAGGGGTTCCCACCATCCCTGTGCTGATTTCCTGGGTCTGTACCTCCGCTGTGCCCATTATGAGGGGTTAATTTTGTTTATTGAAAATCTTACAAACAACAACTTATATACAATAAAACCATAATAAATAAATAAAACATATTTACAAAATAATTGAATATGACTATACAAAACAGAAAGAACAAGAACAAAATAAACTGTGCAAACCAAATTGCGCACAACATAATCCCTATGAGAGAGCCAGACTAAGGAACATCACCGTCACCATGCATGTAGCCTTTTATCAAAAATATATTTGATCTGAAAATCTAGGGGAGTGAAGCAAGGACAGAAAGAAAGCCGCACACCCCGAGATCAACAGGCAGCAGCTAAAGAGTCCTGATATTCCTCCATGCCCTCATCCAGGCCTCCTGCCGCCACCTGTCTTTCTCAAGACCCCGAATCTTCCCAACCTCACCCAGAATGTCCTGCACCACCACTTCGACAGGGAGGATTTTACTCCGTAAGGATACCTGACACCGTGCACTCCACGTGAAATAACGGACTACTAGACTAACTAGAAAAAGTGTTTCCAAATCATAATCCCGACGAGTCTGGAATGCCCCATACACCCACTCTGCATAACTCATATGGGGGAGGAAGGGTATACTCAGAGCCCCCCCACCCTATTGTACACCTCTATATTAAAAGGGCACTGAAGTAGAAAGTGATCCATGGACTCCACCACTCCTCCACACTCCACTCTCGGGCAACCCCGATCACTCATGGAAAAAAACTTCAAGTTGCCCTTCACATATAGTTTTCCATGAAAGGCAAGCCAAGCCTGATCCCTAAACTTCATTGGGATTCTCTCCAAATTAATCAATCGCAAACCCTCCCTCAAAACTAGGCTTGGGCAATCCCTCAAGGCCAGTGGCTCGCAAAAAGCAGAGCTCATGATCCCCTTCTCAAGAAGTTTCCTTGGAAGAGATCTGACTTCGCCTGCTGTTACTTGCCACTGCCGAAGCATTTTCAAACACGGGGCAACATAAGCCGGGAGCTTATCATGCTTGTCCCTCAGGCTTTTCACTGGCCCACCTTTTTCCCAGTCTCGCAGAAAGGGCCTAAACCAGGACTGGAAAATACCAACCCACCCAGGCGGTCTCTCTGCCAACATGTTACCAAGATTATACTTCAAAAACATTAGAGAGAAAAAGACTACAGGGTTGATCATCCCTAGACCACCCTCCCGCCTCGGAAGGTAAGTCACATTCCTTTTGACAAGGTTTATTGTGTTCCCCCATAACAGCTGGAAGAAACAACCATAGACCCTAGTATAGAGAGAAACTGGCAAAACGCAAACAAAACTGACATACAGAAAAATCGGAATCAGGTAAGTCTTGATCAGATCAACCTTTTCCCTTAAGGAAAGCCGCCAACCTTTCCAGCTTGCCACCTTGGCATCGGCATTCTCCAGCATGTTCACCCAATTTGCATGGCCATAGTCACCTGGGCCGAATTCAATGCCTAGGACTCTAATTTTTTGTTGGGGCTCCGGGAAGTCACCCGGGAGAACAAAGCTCTCACCTTCTATGCCCATCCAGAAAGCTTCACACTTGTCCTGGTTGACCTTTGAACCTGATGCCTCTGTATACTGCCTTATCACTGAGACCACCTCCTGCGCCTCCACAGTCCCAGAGACAAAAACAGAAACATCATCAGCATAGGCCACAACCTTCAAAGGAGGCTCACCAGCGATGCCCAAAAAAGGTACCCCACACAATGGTCCACTCTCTAGCCTTCTAATGAAGGGGTCGATTGCAAACACATATAGCAGAGGACTCAAAGGGCACCCCTGACGCACACCCGAGCCGACCATAAAGGGCTGCCCGACCCAACCATTAACCAGAGGAAAGCTTTCAGCCCCTTTGTACAAAATCTTGAGCCAATCAATGAAACCCCCCTCCAGGCCGTATTTGCCAAGAAGGAGCCATAAGTACTCATGATTAACCCGATCAAAGGCCTTAGCCTGATCCAATGTCAGCAAAAATTTACCCCAACCAGCAGCCCTACAATGCTCCAAGGCCTCCCGGACAGCTAACACTGCTGAGAAAGTGCTTCTACCTTGGACCGAGCAGTGCTGGTGATGGGATAACAAACTGCCTGCCACTGGTGATAATCGCCAGAAAAAAATCTTTGCCAGTATCTTTCTATCGACATTAAGAAGGCTAATGGGGCGCCAATTCCCAATCATCGAAGGATCTTTACCCTTTGACAGAAGGATCACTGCAGATTGCCTCATGGAGGGAGGGAGAGAACCCTCTTGCAAACAGCCATTAAAAACCTCCGCAAGGTAGGGAGCCAGGATCGTCTTAAAACATTTATAAAATTCGGCTGTCAAACCATCTGGCCCTGGCGTTTTCTTGATGGCCAGTTTATCAATAGCCTGGATTACCTCATCTGCAGTGATTTCATCTGTCAAATTCATCAAAGGAACATTACTTTCCAGTCCTGGTGTAGAGTCCAAAAAACCCAACATCCTTGTCCGATCAAGGTTCCTTCCTCCCAGGAGATCGGCATAGTATGACCTGACAACCTCCAGGATCCCTGACCTAGACTTCGTCAGAGAGCCCGTACTGTCCTTCAGGCCATTGACCGTCTTAACTGCTACGCTCTGTTTACAGTTCTGGTAAGGGTCAGGCGAATGGTATTTCCCGTAATCCCTCTCCTGAACCAAAGAGGCGTGCCGGTCATATTGATGTCTCCTAAGGAGGAGCTTCACCTCAGAGATCGCCCCAGAATCTCCTCCATTCGAAACAAGGCGGTCAAGTTTCCTCCGCAAACGCTGGTAGGTGATATACTTATCTTGCTGCTTCCTTCTTCCTATGGCCTTGAAAAGCCCAACAGTCCGCTGTTTTACAAGCTCCCACCATTCTGACTTGCTGTTGCAAAAGTCTAGGATCGTTACCTGTGCTTGAAAAAAATCCTCAAAGGATTGTCTTACTCTCTCGTCTTCCAGGAGGGCCGAATTCAATCTCCAGATACCCCTCACCCTAGG
Organism: Rana muscosa; assembly: GCA_029206835.1. Taxonomy (NCBI): domain Eukaryota; kingdom Metazoa; phylum Chordata; class Amphibia; order Anura; family Ranidae; genus Rana; species Rana muscosa. The sequence goes on along the minus strand of CM055124.1, from coordinate 86,587,270 downwards.
CGGCATGTCTGAGGCATTCAGAGTCACAGATAGAATACAGTGATCAGAAAACTCCACTGCCCAACACACAGGTGCCGAAAAAGCAGAGTCTCCCTTTAAAAAAAAACTATCTATCCTACTCTGACTACTACCTCGCTGAAAAGCGAACCCCGTGCTGTCTGGGCAGCGCTTAATGTGTGCATCTACCAGACCTGCTTCCCTAACTATCGCATTGAGAAAAAGGGTGTCATAGCCCAGCTTACCTCTGAAACCTCTCCTGTCTTTAGACCTAGTAATGGTGTTGAAATCACCTCCAAAGATAACCTGCTGGGCCGTAAAAAGAAAAGGCTTAATCTTTGTAAAGAGGCATTTCCTGTCCCACTTCGTCTGGGGACCATAGACGTTAATCAGGCGCAGGTCCTGCCCCTTCACAGAGACGTCCAAGACCATGCATCTCCCTATCTCTACCTCAATTACCCGCCGGCACGTTACCATACCAGAAAAAAGGACTGCAACCCCGCTGTAAGGCTCGGCCGCAAGAGACCAAAATGAGGGACCACGTCTCCATTCCTTCTTTGCCAGATGTATATCAGCCAGACTACTCAGATGGGTCTCTTGCAAAAACAAAATGTCAGCATCAAACTCGCTGAGCAAAAATAAGGCCATATGACGAGCACTTACTGATCTTAAGCTGGCAACATTAATGGTTGCCACTTTTAACGGAGCGGGAACTGCCATTAGGGTAGTTGAGGCAGCCGTTTCTTAGCCTGACTACTCCCTCTCCCTGGAGAACCAGCGCGCTTCATTGCACCCTGGCACTCATCATCCATAGAGGATGCAGAACTCAACGAGTCCCATTCATCATCATCATGATTATCATCACCATCATCATCAGACAGTACCTTAAATTTATTTGCCAAAGACAAAACCGTAGGACTTAAGGTAACTGTACCCCCTTTTTTTCTTCCTTTTGCCCCTCCTCCTTTTATCCTCCAACCACTCCATATCATCCTTAGACAAACCGGAGTCAACAGCCTCCCCACACCTATCCTCCCCTTCACCCCCTCCCCCCCACACTCCCTTCCCTTATCTACTACTAGGCCAGCCTCTTCACCATCCTCCCCACTCCTCTGCACCCCACGATCCTTAACAGGAACCCTGCAGCGTCGAGGGAGGGGGACTGGCACTGCACTTGATGCACTTGCCTCAGCACCTCTTGCTGCCTCTGTAATTTTAGAAGACACAGACACAGAAGGATTGGACACATTCTCTGCAACTGACCCCTTACCTACAGACTGGGAAGACACTGGCACACTAGGTAAACGCACAGACTGGGGCACCACAGACTGGGGAGACACAGACACATTGGGTGTTGGCACAGACTGGGGCACCACAGACTGGGGAGACAAAGACACATTGGGTGTTGTCACAGACTCAGATGGACTCATAGGCACTCCAGCTGCTGAGCTCTGAGCATCCTCCATGTCCAGGCGGAAGAACTCTCTCATGAGCTCAGGCTTGTTGTGCATTGCCTCAGGACACAGACTGTAAGGATGTCCCACCGCATTGCACAGATTACACCTTATAGTATTACAGTCTTTAGCCAAATGTCCTTCCTCCTGACACAGAGAGCAATTCATCACTGGACAGGAGGATGCAAAATGTCCTTTGATTCCACATTTGTTGCAGAGCTTTGGCTGGCCTGGATAAAAGATGGTCAGCCTGTCCCTCCCCAGGAAAGCTGAGGATGGCAGATGCTGGACAACATTATCAATGACCTTTAATTTTAGCTGTACAGACCACCCCCCCCCCGTCCATATTCCCCGATCGTCCAAAATCTTTTTCAGGGGACTCAGGACGTCTCCATACCTCCTCAACCAAACAGATAAATCCCCCTGTGGTATGGACTCATTGCGGACAAGAATTGTCACCATTTTAATGAGTGGCTGGCGGGATATAAGCTTGGAGATGAGCCCTTTCCAGTCCGGCAGGCCCTTACACACGTGTTCATACTTCTCCCAAAATATGTCCAAAGACTCCGGACGGATAAAGGACAAATCAAGAAATCATATTCATAGGAACCTGCCGGACTGATCAGGGCAAAGATATCTGCGGGTGTAAACCCCATCTGTAGGATTTTATCCACCACTGCCCTCCTATGTGGGGGGATTCCACCACCTTCCCATTTCAACTGGACAACATTCCTCCTTTTAAACAGGGAGGAAGACAAAACATTCCCATATTCCTTCCCTGCTTGCTCCCCCTTCCCAGATCTTGCAATACCAGCATAAGATTTCCTTTCACCCCCAGTATTTGCAGTCTTGTCCTTCTCATTCAAAGCTGCTGGCAGAGAGTCTGAATCAGCTGGGATAGCAGTCACTGAACTAGCAGAGGCAGGACCCGCCCTCTGCTCTGAGCACACAGCTCCAATCCTGTCCACTGCAGACTCCTGGAGAGTTGTGGCACTACTGCACCCAGCATCTCCTCCACCATTCACAGAAACAGCCGCTGTGCCTGGTCCAGGCAAAGTCTCTGTATTGTCCTTGGACCTCTCTGCAGATTCTTCCCTCAGAAGCTGACTATTGCTCTCAGCAGTTTCAGCTGAAGCTTTGTTTTGAACAGGTAAATCAGACTGCATTGTATGTTGTACATTGTCTATGGGATTGGGCTGACTGCCCGTAGTACTACAACCCCCAGCAAGCCCATTGTCACCAATAAAGTTCACACCACCATCCTGCACACACACTGTACCTGCTTGCTGGGTTGTTACCTTTACAATGGTATGGCTGACGGTGGGATCGGACTTCCCCCCAGCTGCTGCAGATTTTATGGTGGATCTTGCTCTTGCCACAGGTTTTTCCTTCACAGGACTAGGAATGGTGTCCATCTTCTCATCACCATCCTGGGAAGCCGCATCCGGAGGGGATTCCAACTTGGTGATGAATTCCAGCAAGCCAGAACCTTCACCTTCCTGAGATGTTCCACATTGCTGGGGTGGGAAGGGGACAGAGGCCTCCGCCATTGAGGGCTCAGCAGATGTCTGAGGTGTTGAAGAGCTGGGCTCATCCTCCAGGCCCACTTTCTCACTCTCTGCTGAGTCTGTCAGTTCCTGCATCTCCTCACCCTCCATGCAGGATGCGGCACCTCTCCTCATGCGATTAAATCGCTCCTCATTCCTATATTTTTCTTTAAATATTCCGCTATTCTCCTTCAGAGAACTCACCAAATCCCTCTGCTTCCTCACAGCTTGTTCCAGGTCCTTCAACTCAGGCCTCAGAGCCGGTCTTTTCTTGCTGTACACTTTTGCACAGATCTGCTTTTTCTTCCTGAAATCAGCCATCAAGGCCATCAACTTCTCCTCTTCCTTCTCAATCCTCTTTAGTTTGCTGACAGTCCTCTGTCTAAAGGCAGATAAGGACTCATCTCTCTTTTGGCTACGCCCAGAATCTTCCACAGGCCTATCCAGGGGGCCCCCGCCAGGGTCCTCCCCAGGATCCAGCATCCCTCCTCGGGCAGAGAAGCAACTCTAGCCCCTGGTCTCTGGAAGCACAGGAGCAAAGGAACTAGCAATCGCACACCTCACTGACAAGGAGCAGAATGGCAGCTTCCCACCATCCCTGTGCTGAGTTCCCGGGTCTGTACACCTGCTGTGCCCATTATGAGGGGTTCCCACCATCCCTGTGCTGAGTTCCCGGGTCTGTACACTTGATGTGCCCATTATGAGGGGTTCCCACCATCCCTGTGCTGAGTTCCCGGGTCTGTACACCCGCTGTGCCCATTATGAGGGGTTCCCACCATCCCTGTGCCGAGTTCCTGGGTCTGTACACCTGCTGTACCCATTATGAGGGGGTTCCCATCATCCTTGTGCTGAGTTCCTGGGTCTGTACACCCGCTGTGCCCATTATGAGGGGTTCCCACCATCCCTGTGCCGAGTTCCCAGGTCATTACACCCTCTGTACCCATTATGAGGGGTTCCCACCATCCCTGTGCTGATTTCCCGGGTCTGTACATCCGCTGTGCCCATTATGAGGGGTTACCACCATCCCTGTGTCAAGTTCCCGGGTCTGTACACCTGCTGAGCCCATTATGAGGGGTTCCCACCATCCCTGTGCCGAGTTCCTGGGTCTGTACACCTTCTGTGCCCATTATGAGAGGTTCCCACCATCCCTGTGCTGAGTTCTCAGGTTTGTACACCTGCTGTGCCCATTATGAGGGGTTCCCACCATCCCTGTGCTGAGTTCTCAGGTCTGTACACCTGCTGTGCCCATTATGAGGGGTTACCACCATCCCTGTGCCAAGTCCCCGGGTCTGTACACCTCCTGTGCTCATTATGAGGGGTTCCCACCATCCCTGTGCCGAGTTCCTCGGTCTGTACACCCGCTGTGCCCAGTATGAGGGGTTCCCACCATCCCTGTGCCAAGTCCCCGGGTCTGTACACCTCCTGTGCTCATTATGAAGGGTTCCCAGGTCTGTACACTTGCTGTGCCCATTATGATGTAAATCCTGGTGCCCGTGCTGTTTTTGCCTGAGTTCACAAATGTCTGACACAGATCAGCCCCCTGCTGTAACCTCTCACTTGCTACAAAGTTACAATATAAAGTCTGGTCACCGGGGGTGGGGAGATTGAGGAAATGCTTCCTTCTGCAGACTAATTATATAATCTCAGCCTAGACTGGAGATCAAGGATGACTTTTCAATAATACAAATAATAGAGCTTTTCTGAACAATGATCCTCTATATCGGGGGCTCGTCCGGGATTTCTTCATGCAGACTTGAAAAGTGATGGACAGGTCCGCTTTAATAACACAGAATTCAATGTGACTTTTTTTTCTTTCCCCTTTAAACTTTCCCAAACACCTGACCTGAACCAAACTATGAAAGCTGCCCAGAGATTATTTTTTTTTTTTCCGTGGACGGCCGTCTGTCAAAAATCACATCTGATGGCTCCCTTGTTATACAGTTGCCTTGGCAACAGTGAGCATTATCCCAAAAATAAAAAAAGTCCTCCGATAGACCTTGATATTCGCTCGGCATAATGGAACAGATGGAGGTCTCTGCGGCACGTCGCAGGCGTCGAGGACGGAGAGTTCTTGTCCGTGCGTTACGTGTGCGCACCACCATCAACTGCTCATCTGCTGAGGCTAAAAAGAGCCAGACCATCCAATCTCCTGATTGGATGTCCAAGCACCCAAAATCCCAACCAAACTGTACCCAAACGACCCGTATAATGAGGAGCTGGGTCCACCGCCCCCCCCCAATCCCCCCTAATCCCCCCCACTGTCCACAGCCGTGCCAGACAACCAACATGGAGGGTGACAACGTATTGTCCGTCCAGCTGGGGCAGAGAGCGGGGACACCTGACATGTTCCATCATCTATATATAGAGCCAGCGACATCTCTAAACTTCAACACCAGGGGAGTGTTGGGAAAAGAGTGCCGGACTCCAGCCAACAGAGATAATACCTAGATATCCCCCTCCGCTGTGTTCTGTACAGATCTCTCCATCTTCCACCACTGACATCATCAAAACTATCTATTAAATAAATATATTATATATTTATATAAAAAAAACACACACATATATATATGTCTATATTATTTTTTATATATATATATATATAAATATATTTAAATATATATATATATATATATATATATATCGTTATTGTTATTTATAATATATATATATATATATATATACACATACATACATATACATACACACACACACACAATATTATATATATATATATATATATATATATATATTAAAAAAAACATATGTATATATATATATATATGTCTATATTATTTTTTATATATATAAAATATATTTAAATTGTTATTTGTAATATATATATAATTTTATATATATATATTGTGACAGCAGGAAGGTAAAGTCACCTGGTTGCATCCAGGGGGGTAGATATATTTCGCCCAGATTCAGGCTTTACGCCGATTTATACAGCTAGGTGGAGAGTTGTATAAACCCAGCTGAGACTAGTGGGCTCATTGATGACTCATACCTCTAGGGAGAGGGCTGGGCGTCGTGCAGACAGGGAGTTGATGAGTCCAGCTGAACCTTGTCAGCTCATTTAGGCCTCTATAAGAAAGCCCAGATTCATTAGATGTTAGCTCATGCCTGGAAGCAGACCTGTGTGGACTGTCTAGGGAGAGTGAACCCCTGTGCGGTGAGAGAAAGCCTGTGTGGCTATATTTTGCTTGGACATTTAAAACCAGGGACTAGGACAGCACTAGGCTGATCCCAGTCGTTAGTTAGGAAACCTGTAAGTTTAGTCAGAGGTCAAGTTGACCAGGATTTATTTTGTGTTTGTTTTTTTTGCCTTGCTGTGTTTTTGTCACTGTAAATAGAAAATAAACCGCACCTTTTTTGATTTTGAAAACCACAACCTCCGTCTGCTGGGCCTGTTTTTGGGTGGGGAGCCCATCCCGGGGGTCACACATACCCGCTGCCGAGCTAGCCCCCTCACAGTTGGTGGAGAACCAGTGGCAGTTTTTTTTTAAGCCAGCATGGAGGAGATACTGAAACAGCTGGCTCTAGCAAATGCCAATCAACAGCAGACAAATGCAGGTTTGCAAAGGAGCCTTGCAGCCCAGCAGCAAGCTCATCAACAGAGCCTTGCAACTTTACAACAGAGTCTGGAGGCTCAGCAACAAGCCCAACAGCAATCTGAGGCCCGCTTCATAGACCTGTTGCAGAAGCAAGAGCAGAGACTACAACAACAGATGGAAGCAGTAATGCAGCAACGTCCGCAGACCGGTGAGGAAAGCCGTCCCACTAATACCGCGTCCTTTGGGGTGAGTCGTTTATTGACAAAAATGACTGGAGAGGATGATCCAGAGGTATTTTTGACCACATTTGAAAGGACCGCTGAAAGAGAAAAGTGGCCTGAGGAGCAGTGGGCTGGACTGGTGGCTCCTCTGTTAACGGGTGAATCGCAGAAAGCTTACTATGACCTAGAGCCTGACCAAGCAAAAGACTATGTGATGCTAAAAGCTGAAATATTGGCAAGGCTGGGTGTCACCCTGGCTGTCCGGGCTCAGCGTGTGCATAACTGGACTTTCCAGCTTGGAAAACCCCCCAGGTCTCAAATGTATGATCTCATTCACCTGAGCAGAAAGTGGCTACAGCCAGAGACTTTGTCCGCACCAAAGATTGTGGAACGTGTTGTAATGGATCGGTTTTTGAGAGCTCTTCCTACTGCCATCCAAAAGTGGGTAAGCCATGGAGACCCAGAGACGGCCGATGGTCTTGTGGATCGTGTGGAGAAATACTTGGCTACAGAGAACCTGACGGCCTCTTCCAGAGACACTCGGACTTTCCACCCTAAGACCAGACCATCCCCAGGGGCGGATAAGATGATTCCAAGGGGTAAGGGTGGAGAGAGTGAGAGGGTGGGAGCTCTACCCCAAGTTTGGCGAGAACAGCCTGGGAAATCAGCGGCTCAAGAGGCGGCAAGAAGGATCATTTGCTACCGCTGCCGGCAAGCGGGACATATTGCAGCAAATTGCCCGGTTTTGGAGGAACCCATGCAGTGTGACTTTCTGACGGGCAGACGTCAGTCGCTGTGTGCGACAGTCGCATGCACTGCCATTCGGGGAACTGAGAAACATTTATGCAAAATGTGTATTAATGGTAGAAATGTTGTGGTATTGCTGGATTCAGGTAGCCTTGTGACCCTGATAAAGGCTGAGTTAGTTAAAACAGAGGTCTCTGGGAATAGCAAGGTAGCCGTTATTTGTGTGCATGGGGACACCCGAGAGTATCCAGTGACTACAGTGTGTTTCGAGACCCCCAAAGGTACCCTTTCTCATCCAGTGGGCTTAGTGTCTCAGTTACCGCATGACGCCATTGTGGGAAGGGATTTTCCGAAGTTCTGGGAACTGTGGGATGATCATGAGCCCCCCACTGGTGCCCCTATGTACCAGGAATATGATAGCCAGAACTCCTCTGAGAGTGGTGAGGACTCTCCCGAATTTCCCTTGTCAGTATTGGCAGGGGAGACTCAAGAAACTGGAGAGGAGCCCACCTCCTCAGACGAAAACCTACCGTCTGTGGAGTTTTCTGATCTTGAGGTTCACAGGGAAAACTTTGCCACAGAACAGTTGAAAGACCCCGCCCTAATAAAGGCACGGGAAAACGTAGTGAAAATAGATGGCGAGTTAGTGAACCCAGATAATACCTGCACTTACCCATACTTCAGCGTAGAGAAGGACCTACTGTATCGGGTGGCAAAAAGGGCAGAAGAAACCGTTGAGCAGCTGGTGGTGCCCAAACCTTACAGGAAGTTGGTGTTGGAGTTGGCCCATGGGCACATTCTTGGAGGTCATCTGGGGACAGAGAAAACCCGAGAGAGGGTATTACAGAGATTCTATTGGCCTGGGGTGATGAAGGACATAGAAAATTATTGTTCCTCCTGCCCTGTGTGTCAGAGGTCGGCCCCGATGCCACACTTCCGTAGCCCGCTGGTCCCTCTACCCATCATTGAGGTCCCGTTTGAGAGAATCGCAATGGATTTGGTAGGTCCTATAATCAAGTCCGCTAGGGGGCACCAGTACATATTGGTTATAATGGACTATGCCACCCGTTATCCAGAAGCGATCCCTCTCAGAAATACCTCGGCCAAAACCATAGCCAAAGAGCTATCTCTTGTTTTTAGCCGGGTGGGTATTTGTAAAGAACTGCTTACGGACCAAGGTACACCCTTTATGTCCCGGGTTATGAAGGAGCTGTGTAAATTGTTCAAAGTGACGCAATTACGTACATCTGTGTATCACCCCCAAACCGATGGGCTGGTTGAAAGATTCAACAAAACCCTAAAACAAATGTTGAAGAAAGTGGTGGATAGGGATGGAAAGGATTGGGACTGTCTACTTCCTTATTTGATGTTTGCTATTAGGGAGGTGCCCCAATCCTCTACGGGATTCTCCCCCTTTGAGTTACTGTATGGGAGACACCCAAGAGGGCTGTTGGATATTGCCAAGGAAACTTGGGAAAGTGAGAGTTCTCCCCACAGGAGTGTGATTGAGCATGTCGCCCTGATGCAAGATCGAATTGCACAGGTAATGCCCATCGTGAAGGAACATTTGGCCCAAGCGCAGTTGGCACAGCAGAGAGTGTACAACCGTGGAGCCAAGACCCGTACCTTTTCCCCGGGGGATAGGATATTGGTACTTGTCCCTACGGTTGAAAGTAAATTCCTTGCCAAATGGCAAGGCCCCTACGAGATAATGGAAAAAGTGAGCGAAGTGAATTACAAGGTCAGACAACCAGGAAGGCGAAAGCCCGAACAGATCTATCACGTTAATCTGTTGAAAGCCTGGAGGGATAGAGAGTCCCTAGTCGCAGACACTTGGTCACCAGCTCAAACTGGTTGCGTGATTCCTGAGGTTGGAATCGCAGCCACCTTGTCACAACCCCAACAACAGGAGGTTAAGGAGTTTGTGCTTCGCAACAAGGAGGTATTCTCTGAGCTGCCGGGACAAACATCTGGGGTAGAGCATGACATTATTACCCCGCCCGGTGAAAGGGTGAAGTTAAAACCCTATCGGATCCCAGAGGCCCGACGGGAGGCAATACGGGAGGAAGTACAGAAAATGCTGAACTTAGGGGTGATAGAGGAGTCCCAAAGTGATTGGTCTAGTCCCATTGTGTTGGTGCCTAAACCGGATGGGAGCTGGCGATTTTGTAACGATTTTCGTCAGTTGAACAAAGTTACAAAATTTGACACCTACCCCATGCCACGTATAGATGAGTTGATCGACCGGCTGGGAACAGCCCGATACATGACGACTCTTGACCTCACAAAAGGGTATTGGCAAATCCCCCTGGCCAAGTCAGCCAAAGAGAAAACCGCATTTGTAACCCCAGACGGGGCGTTCCAATATAAAAGAATGCCGTTCGGGTTGCAGAATGCGCCGGCCACATTCCAGCGGAAAATGGACCAGATGCTGAGGCCCCATCGGAAGTATGCTGCGGCTTACCTGGATGACGTAATTGTCCATAGCACAGATTGGGCCTCACATCTGCCAAAAGTGCAAGCAGTCCTGGACTCTGTTCGGGAAGCAGGGTTTACGGCTAACCCCAAGAAGTGTACCATTGGGCAGGAGGAGGCCAAATATCTTGGGTACACCATTGGGAGGGGAGTAATAAAACCCCAACTCAACAAAGTCGAGGCCATCCAGAGTTGGCCACGTCCCAACAGCAAGAAGCAGGTACGAGCCTTTCTGGGAATCGCTGGGTATTATCGGCGATTCATTCCCCACTTTGCTTCTAAGGCTGTGCCCCTAACCAACCTGACGAAGGGGAAAGGGTCGGTCATGATTAAATGGACCCCCGAGGCTGAGGCAGCATTCCAATTCTTGAAACAAGCCTTATGTAGCCAGCCAGTGTTGTACTCACCCGACTTCTCTAAAGACTTTGTCGTACAAAGTGATGCGTCAGATGTGGGGTTAGGAGCAGTATTGTCCCAGGTCTGGAACGGGGAAGAGCACCCAGTCATTTACCTCAGCAGGAAGTTGAAGTCCCATGAGGTAAATTACGCCACCGTTGAAAAGGAGTGTTTAGCGGTGAAGTGGGCTCTAGATTCCCTTCGGTACTACCTGCTAGGTAGGCACTTTGACATGGTTACGGATCACGCTCCGTTAAAGTGGATGGCTCAAAACAAGGAAACAAATAGAAGAGTGAATAGGTGGTTCCTGGCCCTCCAGGAATTCAACTTCACAGTAAAGCATCGCCCTGGCGTTCAAATGGGGAATGTGGATGCTTTGTCTCGAGTACATGAATGCCTGATTGCTGGTGTTCCAACCCCGAGGTTAAAACAAGAGGGGGGGGTATGTGACAGCAGGAAGGTAAAGTCACCTGGTTGCATCCAGGGGGGTAGATATATTTCGCCCAGATTCAGGCTTTACGCCGATTTATACAGCTAGGTGGAGAGTTGTATAAACCCAGCTGAGACTAGTGGGCTCATTGATGACTCATACCTCTAGGGAGAGGGCTGGGCGTCGTGCAGACAGGGAGTTGATGAGTCCAGCTGAACCTTGTCAGCTCATTTAGGCCTCTATAAGAAAGCCCAGATTCATTAGATGTTAGCTCATGCCTGGAAGCAGACCTGTGTGGACTGTCTAGGGAGAGTGAACCCCTGTGCGGTGAGAGAAAGCCTGTGTGGCTATATTTTGCTTGGACATTTAAAACCAGGGACTAGGACAGCACTAGGCTGATCCCAGTCGTTAGTTAGGAAACCTGTAAGTTTAGTCAGAGGTCAAGTTGACCAGGATTTATTTTGTGTTTGTTTTTTTTGCCTTGCTGTGTTTTTGTCACTGTAAATAGAAAATAAACCGCACCTTTTTTGATTTTGAAAACCACAACCTCCGTCTGCTGGGCCTGTTTTTGGGTGGGGAGCCCATCCCGGGGGTCACACATACCCGCTGCCGAGCTAGCCCCCTCACAATATATATAATTTTATATATATATATATATATATATATGTATATATATATAATTTTATATATATATATATATATATATATATATAATTTTTTATATATATATATATATATATATATATATATATATATATACACACATATACATATACATATACACACACATACACTGTGTGTATGTACAATGCCTCGAAAAAGTATTCACACCCCTTGAAATTTTCCATATTTTGTCATGTTACAACCAAAAACGTAAATGTATTTTATTGGTATTTTCTGTGATAGATCAACACAAAGTGGCACATAATTGTGAAGTGGAAGGAAAATTATAAATTGTTTTTAACATTTTTTTACAAGTAAATATGTGAAAAGTGTGTGGGGGGGCATTTGTATCCTCCTTTACTCTAATACCCCTAACTAAAATCTAGTGGAACCAATTGCCTTCAGAAGTCGCCTAATTAGTAAATAGAGTCCACCTGTGTGTAATTTAATCTCAGTATAAATACAGCTGTTCTGTGAAGCCCTCAGAGGTTTGTTAGAGAATCTTAGTGAACAAACAGCATCATGAAGGCCAAGGAACACACCAGACAGGTCAGGGATAACGTTGTGGAGAAGTATAAAGCAGGGGTAGGTTATAAAAAAATCTCCAGAGCTTTTGAACATCTCACGGAGCTCTGTTCAATCCATCATCGGAAAATGAAAAGAGTATGGCACAACTGCAAACCTACCAAGACACAGCCGTCCACCTAAACTGACCGGGCCGGGCAAGGAGAGCATTCATCAGAGAAGCAGCCAAGAGGTCCATGGTAACTCTGGAGGAGCTGCAGAGATCCACAGCTCAGGGGGGAGAATCTGTCCACAGGACAACTATTAGTCGTGTTCTCCACAAATCTGCCCTTTATGGAAGAGTGACAAGAAGAAAGACATTGGTGAAAGAAAGACATAAGAAGTCATGTTTGCAGTTTGTGAGAAGCCATGTGGGGGACACAGCAATCATGTGGGGGACACAGCAAACATGTGAGGGACACAGCAAACATGTGGACGAAGGTGCTCTGGTCACATGAGACCAAAATTTTAATTGGCCTAAAAGCAAAACGCTATGTGTGGGGAAAACTAACACTGCACATCACCCTGAACACACCATCCCCACCGTGAAACATGGTGGTGGCAGCATCATGTGGTGGGGATGCTTTTCTTCAGCAGGGACAGGGAAGCTGGTCAGAGTTGATGGGAAGATGGATGGAGACAAATACAGGACAATCTTAGAAGAAAACCTGTTAGAGTCTGCAAAAGACTTGAGACTGGGGGGGGGGAGGTTCACCTTCCAGCAGGACAACGACCCTAAAGTACAGCCAGAGCTACAATGGAATGGTTTAGATCAAAGCATATTCATGTGTTAGAATGGCCCAGTCACAGTCCAGACCTAAATCACATTAAGAATCTGGGGCAAGACTTAAAAATTGCTGATCACAGACGCTCTCCATCCAATCTGACAGAGCTTGAGATATTTTACAAAGAAGAATGGGCAGAAATGTCCCTCTCTAGATGTGCAAAGCTGGTAGAGACACCCCCAAAAAGACTTGCAGAGAAAGGGGGTTCTACAAAGTATTGACTCCGGGGGGCGCCATACAAATGCCCCCCCCCACCCACACTTTTCACATATTTATTTGTATCATTTATCATTTTCCTTCCACTTCACAATTATGTGACACTTTGTGTTGGTCCATCACATAAAATCCCAATAAAATACATGTACGTTTTTGGTTATAACATGACAAAATGTAGGGAATTTCAAGGGGTATGAATACTTTTTCAAGGCACTGTAGGAATCTCTCTCCTACAGTATCTCATATTTATGAGAGATAGATAGATAGATTTTATGAAAGAAAGAAAGAAAGAAAGAAAGAAAGAAAGAGAAAGAAAGAAAGAAAGAAAGAAAGAAAGAAAGAAAGAAAGAAAGAAAGAAAAGAAAAGGAAAGAAAAAGGAAAGAAAGAAAGAAAGAAAGATTTTATGAAAAAAGGAAGGAAAGAAAGAGAAAGAAAGAAAGATAGATAGATTTTTTGGAAGAAAGAAAGAAAGAAAGGAAAAAAAGATAGATAAAGATAGATTTTATGGAAGAAAGAAAGAAAGAAAGAAAGAAAGAAAGAAAGAAAGAAAGAGAAAGATTTTATGAAAGAAAGAAAGAAAGATTTTATGAAAGAAAGAAATAAAGATAAATAGATAGATAGAGATAGATAGATTTTATGGAAGCAAGGAAGGAAGAAAGAAAGAAAGAAAGAAAGAAAGAAAGAAAGAAAGAAAGATGGATAGATAGATATATTTTTTGGAAGAAAGAAAGATAGATAGATTTTATGAAGGAAAGAAAGAAAGAAAGAAAGATAGATAGACAGATAGACAGATAGATAGATAGATAGATAGATAGATTTTATGGAAGAAAGAAAGAGAAAGAAAGAGAAAGAAAGATTTTATGAAAGAAAGAAAGAAAGAAAGAAAGAAAGAAAGAAAGAAAGAAAGAAAGAAAGAAAGATAAATAGATAGATTTTATGGAAGAAAGAAAGAAAGAAAGAAAGAAAGAAAGAAAGAAAGAAAGAAAGATAGATAGATTTTATGAAAGCAAGGAAGGAAGGAAGAAAGATAGATAGATTTTATGGAAGAAAGAAAGAAAGAAAGAAAGAAAGAAAGATAGATAGATTTTATGAAAGCAAGGAAGGAAGGAAGAAAGATAGATAGATTTTATGGAAGAAAGAAAGAAAGAAAGAAAGAAAGATAGATAGATTTTATGAAAGCAAGGAAGGAAGGAAGAAAGATAGATAGATTTTATGGAAGAAAGAAAGAAAGAAAGAAAAAGATAGATATATAGATAAATAGATAGATACTGTCTAACTATCTAAATCGATCTAGTCTCAACTTTGCCTCTTGAAACAGAATTGAATTCTTCCTGACCTCTGTGGGTCATTGTAGTCCTCCCCCCAGTACTGGTTGATAGGACTCTACCAGCTGCAGAGAATGTAACAAAGTGAGTTCAGTCCAGACAAAGTCAGAGGTTGTTACTGGAATCAAAACCAACCCCCCCCTCCCCCCCAACATACAGCAACGCTGTATCCTGGCCTAGGCCAACAAGGCCCAGGCCTAGGGCAGCACTTTGTAGGGGGGCAGCACGGAAGGAGTCCCCGCCGGCTTGCACTACACTGTTAGTGTAGCACCACTCTTATGGGGCGGACTGGGCTGAGAGGAAAATTAGTCTAGTGCCCCCATAAAGCGGTCGCAACTGTGGGGGGTTTGTGCTTCTAATTTTGACTGTCCTATCATCCTGGACCACAAACCTTCCTCACTGTGCTATATGTTTTCTGGTTATATCTTCTTAGTCCTCTCCATAAAATTATCAGAAATTTGGGCTTAAAGTAGAACTATAGGAAACACTTTTTTTTTTCATTTTGGATAGAGTAAGGGAGGGTTAGAGCCCCTGTCAGTTTATTTTTTACCATCCCTGTCCCATTGTAGAGATTTCCCTTCACTTCCTGCCCCATAGCCAAACAGGAAGTGAGAGGAAATCTATGCAAATTAAGGGAATACATTGCCGCCCCCCCCAGGCCCTCAGAACTAGGGTCCCCACTCGAATTAAACAGAAAGGGGTGTGGTCGTGACCGGAAGGGGTGGGTCATATTTAAATTAGGGGGTGCATGAGTAAAAAACACTACTGACATACAGGACACATGTCATCTTGTCCGGTATTCCCATGGACTCTTATCATGCCGACACCGGCCTGTGTAACCTTCAATACCGGGAGAGAGACAAAAAACACCATGGGGCCCACCAACCAGAAGTGCCGGGACCGATCTCCTCCACGTTGTTGGTGCCCCTGAAGGCCATGAGGATTATTCAATGTTAAAGCAACATAAATCCCCCCCCCCCCCTCTCTCTAATTTGTAAATTTCTTATTGTTTTACAACCATAAGAGATGAAAAATGTGACAACACAGTCTGGATCCCCCCCTAGAAACTTTACGCCCTAGGCACCAGCCTACGTGGCCAGACCCCGGGCTCCCTGCCCATGATGGAGTTAAATGGTGGTGCTGGGTCTGGTAGCTTGGAGAAGAGTGCATTGGGGGTGGGGGGAAGGGATGGCTTGGCGCCGACGTTCAGCAGCTGAACTAAAGCGTCGGGTCAGCAGGAGAGTCCAAGGTCGTCCTCCAGCAAATATTGGCTGCGTTTGACAGAACACGAAGGTGTCACCAGGCCGCCGTCCTGCAGAGAGGCAGATGCAGAGACCTCACACGACTCCGTGTCACCTCAGCGCCGCGCCGCATTCTTCACGGCGACATCAGAACACAGTGAACGCCGGGACCAGCACCCAGAGGCTTTTTATCTACTGATTTTACTTTTAAGAAGTCGGCTGTGAAGTTTACGAAAAAAAATAAAGTTTTTTTTAGCAACGCATTCCGAATAGATAAATGCTAAAAGCAGATTTTTTTTGTCGGATTTTGGCATCTCCTTTGGCATCGAGGGGAAGCTCATCTCAAAAAGTTATATATATGAAATCAGGTCCCTGTAATGAGCATCACTTAGACAGGCTGACAACCATGAAGCATAAGTGGCTTAGTGGTTAGCACTTCCACCTTGCAGTGGGGGGTCCTCTGTTCAAATCCCAGCCAGGACACCATCTGCATAGAATTTGCACTGGTATCCAATGGGGGATTTTGGATTGGAGAGCAAGGTATTTTTTGTTGTACTCTGTATACTGACCAACGTATTATGCCCTCCTGACCCCTGCACTCTGTACATTACACACTCCTGACCCATTAGAGACTCCTGACCCCTGCACTCTGTACATTACACACTCCTGACCCATTAGAGACTCCTGACCCCTGCACTCTGTACATTACACACTCCTGACCCATTAGAGACTCCTGACCCCTGCACTCTGTACATTACACACTCCTGACCCATTAGAGACTCCTGACCCCTGCACTCTGTACATTACACACTCCTGACCCATTAGAGACTCCTGACCCCTGCACTCTATGCAAGAGAGAATTCTGACCCTCACGCTCTGTGCACTACAGACTCCTGACCCCTTGGCTCTGTGCATTACACACTCCTGCGCTCTGTATATTAGACTCCTGACCCCCACACTGTAATGCACAAAGCCAAGGTGTCAGGAGTCTCTAATGCACACAGTGTGGGGGTCAGGAGTGTAATATACATAGCGCAGGAGTCAGGAGTGTGTAATGCACAGAGCCAAGGGGTCAGGTGCCTGTAATGCACAGAGTGTGGGGGTCAAGAGTCTAATATACAGAGCGCAGGGGTCAGGAGTCTGTAATGCACAAAGCCAAGGTGTCAGGAGTCTCTAATGCACACAGACTCCTGACCCCTGCGCTCTGTATATTAGACTCTTGACCCCCACACTCTGTGCATTACAGGCACCTGACCCCTTGGCTCTGTGCAATACACACTCTTGACCCTTGTGCTCTGTGTTTACAGACTCTCGACCCCTGCACGCTTCACATTAGACTACTGACCCCTGCGCTCTGTGCATTACTGACACCCGACCCCTGCGCTCTGTGCATTACTGACACCTGACCCGCGCACTCTGTGCATTACTGACACCCGACTCCGCGCTCTGTGCATTACTGACACCCGACCCCCGCGCTCTGTGCATTACTGACACCCGACCCCCGCGCTCTGTGCATTACTGATACCCGAGCCCCGCACTTTGTGCATTACTGACACCCGACCCCTGCGCTCTGTGCATTACTGACACCCGACCCCTGCGCTCTGTGCATTACTGACACCCGACCCCTGCGCTCTGTGCATTACTGACACCCGACCCCTGCGCTCTGTGCATTACTGACACCCGACCCCTGCGCTCTGTGCATTGCTGACACCCGACCCCTGCGCTCTGTGCATTGCTGACACCTGACCCCTGTGCTCTGTGCATTGCTGACACCCAACCTCTGCGCATTGCTGACACCCGACCCCTGTGCTTTGTGCATTGCTGACACCCGACCCCTATGCTCTGTGCATTGCTGACACCCGACCCCTGCGCTCTGTGCATTACTGACACCCGACCCCTGCGCTCTGTGCATTGCTGACACCCGACCCCTGTGCTCTGTGCATTGCTGACACCCGACCCCTGCGCTCTGTGCATTGCTGACACCCGACCCCTGCGCTTTGTGCATTACTGACACCCGACCCCTGCGCTCTGTGCATTACTGACACCCGACCCCTGCGCTCTGTGCATTACTGACACCCGACCCCTGCGCTCTGTGCATTACTGACACCCGACCCCTGCGCTCTGTGCATTACTGACACCCGACCCCTGCGCTCTGTGCATTGCTGACACCCGACCCCTGCGCTCTGTGCATTGCTGACACCTGACCCCTGTGCTCTGTGCATTGCTGACACCCGACCCCTGCGCATTGCTGACACCCGACCCCTGTGCTTTGTGCATTGCTGACACCCGACCCCTGTGCTCTGTGCATTGCTGACACCCGACCCCTGCGCTCTGTGCATTACTGACACCCGACCCCTGCGCTCTATGCATTGCTGACACCCGACCCCTGCACTCTGTGCATTGCTGACACCCGACCCCTGCACTCTGTGCATTGCTGACACCCGACCCCTGCGCTCTGTGCATTGCTGACACCCGACCCCTGCGCTCTGTGCATTGCTGACACCCGACCCCTGCGCTTTGTGCATTACTGACACCCGACCCCTGCGCTCTGTGCATTACTGACACCCGACCCTGCGCTCTGTGCATTACTGACACCCGACCCCTGTGCTCTGTGCATTACTGACACCCGACCCCTGCTCTCTGTGCATTACTGACACCTGACCCCTGCGCTTTGTGCATTACTGAACCCTGTTGGACTTGTGGCACAGTAATTAAAGATAATTTTTTGGGCACAAGGACTGTGCCATGTCACGGTGTACATAATGAGTAGGTTCAGATTTTAAGGCTCTCCCACAATTTTGCCACACCCATAATTTGGTGCAACCTTACCTGTTCTGGTCACAATTGCCACCAAGAGCGAAATAAAATAAAAAATCCCAAATTTTCAGTCGTCACCAACTGACCAGGATTGTCTTTCAAAAGGGGCACCTGTCCCGGTGACAACTGTCCCAGAGGGGATTCCCCATTCCTTTGGAGAGTTTTCCTGTAGTATTTATAGGACAGGACGGGAAATATCCCCTCTACAGGACACAAATGGCAGAAAAAACAACAGGGACTGTCCCTGGAAACAGAGGCGTAGTTTGAAGCTTGTGGGCCCCGATGCAAAAGTTGACCTGGCCCCACCCCCATTACCACCCACCACTTCCACCCCCCACTTCCACCGTGTGTGCAGATACACCCACCGCACGCCAAGATACTCAAAGTGGCTTAACAGTTTTGAGTTGCCAGAGATCCTCCTTCCATCAAAGGACAGGGATCACTTCTGGAGAATCAGAGGACAGGGATCACTACTGGAGAACCAGAGGACAGGGATCACTACTGGAGAATCAGAGGAGAGGGATCACTACTGGAGAACCAGAGGACAGGGATCACTACTGGAGAATCAGAGGACAGGGATCACTACTGGAGAACCAGAGGACAGGGATCACTACTGGAGAATCAGAGGTCAGGGATCACTACTGGAGAATCAGAGGAGAGGGATCACTACTGGAGAACCAGAGGACAGGGATCACTACTGGAGAATCAGAGGACAGGGATCACTACTGGAGAATCAGAGGACAGGGATCACTACTGGAGAACCAGAGGACAGGGATCACTACTGGAGAATCAGAGGACAGGGATCACTACTGGAGAACCAGAGAACAGGGATCACTACTGGAGAACCAGAGAACAGGGATCACTACTGGAGAACCAGAGGACAGGGATCATTATTGGAGAACCAGAGGACAGGGATCACTACTGGAGAACCAGAGAACAGGGATCACTACTGGAGAACCAGAGGACAGGGATCACTACTGGAGAACCAGAGGACAGGGATCACTACTGGAGAACCAGAGGACAGGGATCACTACTGGAGAACCAGAGGACAGGGATCACTACTGGAGAACCAGAGGACAGGGATCACTACTGGAGAACCAGAGGACAGGGATCACTACTGGAGAACCAGAGGACAGGGATCACTACTGGAGAACCAGAGGACAGGGATCACTACTGGAGAACCAGAGGACAGGGATCACTACTGGAGAACCAGAGGACAGGGATCACTACTGGAGAACCAGAGGACAGGGATCACTACTGGAGAACCAGAGGACAGGGATCACTACTGGAGAACCAGAGGACAGGGATCACTACTGGAGAACCAGAGGACAGGGATCACTACTGGAGAACCAGAGGACAGGGATCACTACTGGAGAACCAGAGGACAGGGATCACTACTGGAGAACCAGAGGACAGGGATCACTACTGGAGAACCAGAGGACAGGGATCACTACTGGAGAACCAGAGAACAGGGATCACTACTGGAGAACCAGAGGACAGGGATCACTACTGGAGAACCAGAGGACAGGGATCACTACTGGAGAACCAGAGGACAGGGATCACTACTGGAAAACCAGAGGACAGGGATCACTACTGGAGAACCAGAGGACAGGGATCACTACTGGAGAACCAGAGGACAGGGATCACTACTGGAAAACCAGAGGACAGGGATCACTACTGGAAAACCAGAGGACAGGGATCACTACTGGAGAACCAGAGGACAGGGATCACTACTGGAGAACCAGAGGACAGGGATCACTACTGGAGAACCAGAGGACAGGGATCACTACTGGAGAACCAGAGGACAGGGATCACTACTGGAGAACCAGAGGACAGGGATCACTACTGGAGAACCAGAGGACAGGGATCACTACTGGAAAACCAGAGGACAGGGATCACTACTGGAGAACCAGAGGACAGGGATCACTACTGGAGAACCAGAGGACAGGGATCACTACTGGAGAACCAGAGGACAGGGATCACTACTGGAGAACCAGAGGACAGGGATCACTACTGGAGAACCAGAGGACAGGGATCACTACTGGAGAACCAGAGGACAGGGATCACTACTGGAGAACCAGAGGACAGGGATCACTACTGGAGAACCAGAGAACAGGGATCACTACTGGAGAACCAGAGGACAGGGATCACTACTGGAGAACCAGAGGACAGGGATCACTACTGGAGAACCAGAGGACAGGGATCACTACTGGAAAACCAGAGGACAGGGATCACTACTGGAGAACCAGAGGACAGGGATCACTACTGGAGAACCAGAGGACAGGGATCACTACTGGAAAACCAGAGGACAGGGATCACTACTGGAGAACCAGAGGACAGGGATCACTACTGGAGAACCAGAGGACAGGGATCACTACTGGAGAACCAGAGGACAGGGATCACTACTGGAGAACCAGAGGACAGGGATCACTACTGGAGAACCAGAGGACAGGGATCACTACTGGAGAACCAGAGGACAGGGATCACTACTGGAGAATCAGAGGATAGGGACCCCTGGCAGGTCACTTCGGAGAGCTCCTTTCCCATCACTGTATACAGCTCCTCCCCCCCCCCGCCCACTACACAGGGCTGAATTCACAGGGTGTATCTGGCTTTTATGTTGCCGTTATGGCCTGTGAAATTCTCTATGCGGAACGGCAGTGTGGTTGCAGTAGGCAGAGACACCCTGTGCAGATCGTGGCTGACTGGCTGTGTTGTAAAGGAATGTGATTTCAGCCCTGCAGAGGGGGGGCAGTATAGAGTGCAATTGGAACAGAGCTCAGAAGACGGCCATAGCATCCAGGGCACTGGGGGTGGTCAGGGGGCTTTGGGGGGGTTGCAACTTAGATCTGGGGGGATAAAGCCATGTGACACAAAATATGGAGCCTGCAGCCCCTCAGGGGCCCCCCAGGAGGCGTTAAGGGATTTGTTTTAGCAATTTCTGAAGGTTTCTCTGTCAGTGTTGGCAGGTGTTGGGGGAAGGTCACCTCCCGGAGGTGTGTGTCTTTTCCCCAGTTGTCAGGGAAGTGGGGTAAACAGATATCCCTTGGTGGGGGGGGGGGGTACAGAGAATCCCAGCTGGTGACTAGGAGACACTGAGCGGTGTCTTACCTCACCAGTGACAGCGGTCCCATCATGGCTACAGGACGGCACTCTCCTCCTCTTAACTCGCTGAGCTCGGTTACCATTCCATGTTACCAGCACACAGCACAGACACTTCCCAATCCTGGGCTGTTCTAATTCCATTCCCCTCTCCATTCGGGAAATGGCTCACCGCTTCTCCTCAGCCAATGAGAACAGAGGGGTGTGGAATGCAAAGTGGAAGCCCAGTACTGGAGCGTGGATGTGGAGCCCCAGGGCAGATCAGAAACTGGACTTTGTGGAGAATATGATATGACAGGGAGGCTGCAGGGGCCCCCTGGAGCTAGGGGCAGGGTTGCAATTGTGACCCCTGCAACCCCTTATGCTACGCCCATGCCTGGAAACCTATTTCCTGAGAATGTGTATCATCATAAAAATACAGAGCTCAATTTTTTAATAATAATTTTTATACTTATACTCCATATTTAACCGCTTTACCCTTACTAATTCTGACATTTCATACATTAAAAAAAATTACTTAGAACCCCAAACATTATATATATATATATATATATATATATATATATATATATATATTTTAAAAGCAAAGACCCTGGAGAATAAAATGGTGGTTGTTGCATTTTTGTATATTGCACGTTACTTGTACAGCCTTTAAAATTTAAACTTTACACTTTGTCCCTTTTTTTTTTTTTTTTCGTTTAACCACTTCAGCCCTGGAAGAATTTACCCCCTTCCTGACCAGAGCACTTTTTGCGATGCAGCACTGCGTCGCTTTAACTGACAATTGCGCGGTCGTGCGATGTTGAACCTAACCAAAATTGACGTCCTTTTTCCCCCACAAATAGAGCTTTCTTTTGGTGGTATTTGATCACCTCTGCGGTTTTTATTTTTTGTGCTATAAACAAAAGAAGAGCGACATATTTGAAAAAAATGCAATATTTTTTACTTTTTGATTTAATAAATATCACAATTTTTTTTTTTTAAACAATTTTTTTTCTAAGTTTAGACCGATACGTATTCTACATATTTTTGGTAATTTTTTTTTTGCAATAAGCGTATATTGATTGGTTTGCGCAAAAGTTATAGCGTCTACATAATAGGGGATAGATTTATGGCATTTTTATTTTTTTTATTTTTTTTACTAGTAATAGCGGCGATCTGCGATTTTTATTGTGACCGTGACATTGCGGCAGACACATCGGACACTATTGGCGCGTTTTTGGGACCATTCACATTTATACAGCGATTAGTGCTATAAAACTGCACTAATTACTGTGTAAATGTGACTGGCAGGGAAAGGGTTAACACTAGGGGGCGATCAAGGGGTTAATATGTTCCCTATTGAGTGATTGTAACTGTAGGGGGAGGGGACTCACAAGGGGAGGAGACCGATCTGTGTTCCTCTGTACTGGGAACACACATCGGTCTCCTCACCTCTGACAGGAGGTGGATCTGTGTGTTTACACACACAGATCCACACTTCTGCCGTGATCGTGGGCAATCGCGGGTGCCCAGCGGACATCGCGACCGCCGGGCACACTCACCGGGTCACGAGCGTTGCCGCGGGTGCGAGCGCGCGCCGCCGGCGGCGCGCGCGCGCCCCATAGACGGCCGGGAAAAAAGGACGTCATATGACGTCCGCCCGGAGGGAGGGAGGGTTCCTGCCGGCGTCATATGTCTATGACCCGGTAGGAAGTGGTTAATATCTTTATGTTTCTTTTATACCAACCAGAAAAAGAAAACAAAAGAACAGAAAAAAAAGGGACATTCCAACCAGACATTTTCATAGTTACAATTATATACGTAATACCTCATGTTCACTTTATCCAAATATACATCTACACTTCTGTTTTGTCCCAAACTTCCTTCATTCTTGAAGTCTACTATATCTGAATCTTTGTATCTACCCAGATTAACCTTTATTCCCCTCTTTAATCTTTAACACCCTCTTAATTTATCTAGGATCCTCCTCTTCTCGTTTCCTTCTTCATTACAACCCCATATTCACCTCCCCCTTCCCCCCACAAAAAAAAAACAAAAAAACCCCAACCTCTACCAAGAGACGGAGAGAACAAGTTTCCATTTTCTCTCATGTGCAGGTTCGCATCTCATATTAGACCCTCCTCACTCCTCACCTACCTCATCTAACATTCTCTTTCCTTCCTCAGAGTACATATATAAGTTTCATACTGTCCAAGTTTTAATATACTGTTCTCGCTTATTTTGGGCGGAGAGGACCAGGTCTTCCATTGCTCCCATTTCCCGCACTCTATTAAGCCATCCTGCTATAGAGGGTGGTCTAGAGTCTCTCCACCGTAGGGTCACTCCCACTTTTGCTGCATTATTTAAGTGACAAATCATTGATTTCCTATACTTCTGCACCGGGATCTGTGAACAATGTAAAAGAAAAAACGCAGGGTCGTCTGGTATCTGAAATTCTGTAAATTTTTGAGATATTCTCTGCACTTCCTGCCAATAATATCGCATTTTTTCGCAGGACCAGAATATATGTAGTAATGTTCCTCTTTCCTCCCCACATCTCCAACAAGTCTCCGGATACTCCATAGACATCCTATGAAGCCTTACCGGTGTGTAATACCATTGAGTCAGGAGTTTAAAGTTGAACTCCTGGGTCCGCGTACAGACCGAGGAGTTCAATGCCAAAAAGATAATCTGTTTTCGCTGAGTTACTGTAAAGGTCCTTCCCAGGTCTCTTTCCCATTTACTGACCCCTGGCAACACAAAATTCTCCGAGGGGGAAATCAACAGCCTATACATCTTAGAAATCACTTGAAAAAGTGGTTCCTTATCTTCGCAATAGACTTCGAATGTTGTTAATTGCCGTTGAAAATCTAATGGAGATCCCAAGGTTCTCAAAAAATGGTTTATTTGAAATGCCTGCCAGAGGCTTAATCCGAAGTTTCCCTCGGTTTCTATCAACACATTGATAGTCGGCCAGGTTTCCGACTGTAAAAAATGTGAGACCTGGGTAAGGCCTTTCTCTTTAAGCTTTTTAAAAGTTCCCGACTCTATACCTGGTACAAACCTATAATTTCCCAATATGGGGTACAGGGGCGAATGTCCCGAAGAAAACTTCGGGTTTTTACATGTCTTTGCGGAGATTCGTAATGTCGGTCCAATCTTAGGGTGTTTCTTCAAAAATGTTGGTAATGTTGTATAGCACCAAGGTGCTCGACATAGAGAAACCGGACTGATTTGTTGCTCCATGTCCACCCATCTTTTAAAATCTATATGTCTACACCAATCCACCAACCTTGCCAGGTGGACCGCTCGGTAGTATTTTCCAATATCTGGCACTCCCATCCCGCCAAAATTCTTGGGCATCATCAAAATCTCTTTCTTAATTCTTGGCTTCCTCCCAGCCCATATAAATTTCATGAAAAGAGAACTCATTCGACGGAGAAAGTCCGTTGGAATAATAATCGGTAAGGCCTGCAGCAGGTACAAGATTTTTGGTACAACACTCATCTTCACTATATTGCTCCGGCCAAACCAGGAGTGAAACCCATGTTGCCATTTATCCAGCAGTGTTCTTATTGAGTTGTATAATGGTGGGAAATTTATCTTGAAAGTGTTTTTTAAATTTGATGGTATGTGCGTACCCAGATACTTTAACTTGGTTTCCCATTTAAACCTAAAATTTAATTGTATAATTTTACACATTGTGGCAGGTACTGCCACACTCATTGCTTCAGATTTATTATGGTTTATTTTCAGGTTTGAAAGCCTACCATAACTGTCGATCTCCCTCACAAGGTTGGGAAGTGAAATATGTGGATTAGACATGGAAAACAACAGATCATCCGCATATGCCGATACTTTGTGGATTTGATCTCCTATTTGAACACCCTGTATATCCGGGTTCTGGCGTATTTTATTCAATAGTGGCTCTAATGAGAGTGCAAATAGTAGGGGTGAAAGGGGACATCCCTGTCGTGTTCCATTCATGATCTTAAAAGGTTTTGAATACACTCCATTTACCCTTACTGCTGCGCGTGGGGTCGTATAGACACCCATAATCCAACTGAGCATACGTTCCCCTAAGCCCACATGTCGCAGCACCTCAAAATGAAAACGCCAATTCACTCTGTCGAATGCTTTCTCCGCATCCGTATTTAGGAACACGCAAGGGATGTCCCTCTCCTTGACAAAGTGGACCAAGTTTAGTACTTTTATCGTGTTATCCCTTGCTTCCCGTGTAGGGATGAATCCCACCTGGTCTAAATCTACTAGCTGAGGAAGCCATAGCTGCAGTCGTGATGCCAATATTTTCGTAAACAATTTTAAATCCGAGTTCAATAATGAAATCGGCCTATAACTGCCGCATTCCCCCGGATCTTTCCCCTCCTTTGGGATCACCGTAATATGTGCCAGTAGAGCATCCGGTGGGAATGCCGCTGTCTGGCCCAATGCATTAAAGAGCTTCACCATCTGACCACTCAATAGTATAGCAAATTCTTTATAATA
Organism: Rana muscosa; assembly: GCA_029206835.1. Taxonomy (NCBI): domain Eukaryota; kingdom Metazoa; phylum Chordata; class Amphibia; order Anura; family Ranidae; genus Rana; species Rana muscosa. Next base: position 86,561,247 of record CM055124.1, on the reverse strand, counting down.
TCTTATAGTATATCCATCTGGGCCTGGAGCTTTTCCTACTTTAATCTTTTTTAGTGCTGCATTCAATTCCTCCATAGAGATAGGGGTCTCTAAACTACATCGGGCTGGTGATGGGAGCCTTAGAAAATCTACCGCCGAAAGATATTTCTCTATAACTGACTGTGAGACTGGTTCTTTTGCCAGGTTATATAGTGAAGTATAGTATTCTCCAAATTCCTCAGCTATCTCTTTTGGTTTCCGTAATAGATGTCCTTCTTTCCCTCTAATTTGTGGGATATATGTTGACCGATTTTTTTCTTTTAATTTCCCAGCTAGCAATTTGCTACACTTATCTCCCAATTCATAATTTACTTTCCTTCCTCTTTGTATTGTTGCATGAGCTTTGTAGCGCAGGACCTCTGCAAGCTGTCTTCTCAACTGACCAAGTTCCCTTCCCACAGAAGGTACTTGTGTCTTTTTATGTTGAAGTTCCAATTTCTGGATCTCTTCTAGCAATTCCCTAGTCTGTTTTTCTCTCTTCTTCTTTAGTATTGATCCCTGTTTAATCAGGACTCCCCTAATCACTGTCTTGTGCGCCTCCCACACCATTCCCGGGTCACTTCCAGGCGTTTCATTAATTTGGAAATATGCTGTGATTTCTTTAGCCACATCTTCCCTGACTTCAGGGTTCTGTAGTAAACTCTCATTTAACCGCCATCTTCTTTCTTGAGAATGAACCGTATTGGATAGACAGAGACACAAGCTGATCGGGGCGTGATCCGACCACGTTATATTTCCAATCATCACTTCTGATATTAAGGAAATCATATAATGAGGGATCAGAAAGAGGTCAATGCGGGAATATACTTGGTGCGGATTCGAGAAAAAGGTGTAATCCCTTTCCTCCGCATGCATTATCCTCCAGATATCCACTAATTGCCCTTCGTGTAATTTCCGCAATACACCTCTTCTGACCCCCCCTGGTGTTGATGATGTCCCTTGGGAGGTATCTAGTTTAGGGTCCAGAGAGATATTAAAATCTCCCCCCAAGATCAATTTACCCTCTGCAAACTCTGATAGCTCCGAAAGGACCTTCTTCATGAATGAGTCTTGATGTACATTTGGTGCATACAGCGTGGCCAGTGTCACCTTAATTCCTCCAATACTCCCTTTCAAAAAAAGGAATCTACCTTTTGAGTCCAAGCGTTTATCATGTAATGACCAGGCGAGTCGATTAGAAATCAGAATTGATACTCCTTTGGATTTTGCTTCCTGGTTTCCTGCATGATAGACGCATGGATAAAATCTGTTCTGGAGGAGTGAGAGTCCCCCGGTCTTGAAATGCGTTTCCTGCACATAAGCTACATCTGTCTCCATACGCCGTAAGTCATTCAACAACATCCTACGTTTCTCTGGGACGTTAAGTCCCTTGGCGTTTAGAGACGTTATTTTTATTCCCTCCATCTCTAAAAATAAAATAAAAAAAATAAAAAATAAAATAAAATAAACCAAAACTCCCCCCTCCCTATTTCCCTTCCTAAGCCCCTAAGGGAAAACACCCATTTCTGAACCCTTCCCCAATGGTTCCCGTGGATGCAAACCTAAATTGGGGGTGTTAGTATGAGCCGGCTAAGAAGCTCCATCTCGTCCCCCCCCCCTTCCCTTCCACCCAGCTATTGTCCTAAATTTCCCAAATATCAACATCCGCAGTTTACCTATCTTTATTTACTTTTACCATCTTCTTATCAGACCTCATTATATTTTTCTCATATCTCACCTTGCTTGTTACTATTACCACTGCCCTCTTTTACACCTGACTTTTAAGAGGGTATCCCATAAAAAAGCCAGGACCCTTTCCTCTCCCTTTCTTCCGCCTCTTCTCTCTACCCCCTATCGTCTTCCTTCTTATCTTCACGTTCCCAAGCCCCCCCCTGAACCCCTCTCTTCCGCCATGTTTCCCTCTACCTTCCACCCTCCACCCCTCCCTCCCCATCTCCCATTCTCCTGGGTATAGGCTATGTTATATCCCTTCCCTTCCCTACTATATTAATTCCAACAGTTTCCCTGCAATTCCATCTTATATCTTATATGGTTCTACATATACTCTTCTCAACATCTTTATTCTGTACCTGAAAAATTATACTGCCATATATACAGGGATATTCCATATCTAACTTCCCTGTCTAATTCTCTTTATACCGTAACCTATCTCTCTTCTCACCAATTCCCTACTCCCCCATCTCTTCCTATAACATCCTCCCCTCCGGCCCCCTGTCCCCTCCCACCCCCCCATCCCCCCCCCTCTCCGACCCATATTTCAACTAATACGTGAATATTTTTAGTACTTTAGTACTGCTAATGTGCTACTCTTGTGAAAAAGAAAAAGAAATAAGTCTATATACATATCTCTACCTCTTCCTACCTACACCTTATATGTACGTAACACAAAAACCGCGTACACCTACGTATTTCTGTGTTTACCTTTACAAAATAAAAAAAAAGTGTACATAATCACATAGTCAAAAAAAAAAAAGGATAGTAGGGGACATATAATATCTCTGTTTCCCTACTCCATTTCTTGTGCTTCATTCAAATACCCTTACATATACCATCTTATACCCCAAAAAAAAAAAAACGTAAACTAAGGGCCCCTCCAAAAAAAAGGTGGGAGGGGCCTGTCTAATTCAAGCATTCATACATATACATATTATATACATACCGTATTTATCGGCGTATAACACGCACTTTTTTCCCCTTAAAATCAGGGGAAAATCGTGGGTGCGTGTTATACGCCGATACTCCGTCGAATTCCCCTGCTGAAAACGAGCGAGAGGAGCGAGCGGAGCCGAAGCCGAAGTACAATCGGCTTTACTCGGCTCCTCTCGCAGTCCCGCCCATCTCTGACTGCGCCGCTGACATAGAGAAAGCCGAGTGTACTTCGCCTAGTCTCGGCTCCTCTCGCAGTCCTGCCTGTGACTGTGAGCAGAGCCGAGTCTAGCCGAAGTACACTCGGCTTTCTCCGTCAGCGGCGCAGTCAGTGGAGATGGGCGGAACTGCGAGAGGAGCCGAGTCCAGCCGAAGTACACTCGGCCCCGCTCGCTCCTCTCCACAGAAATCGGCGCCAAATTTTAAAAACCGCCGGGACTGACACAATCGCAAAGGCACTGGGCACGGCTGCAGATGGACAGATGAACACTGGGCACGGCTGCAGATGGACAGATGGACACTGGGCAAGGCTACAGATGGACACTGGGCACGGCTGCAGATGGACAGATGGACACTGGGCAAGGCTGCAGATGGACACTGGGCACGGCTGCAGATGGACAGATGGACACGGCTGCAGATGGACAGATGGACACTGGGCAAGGCTGCAGATGGACACTGGGCAAGGCTGCATGCTGCATTTAAATGTAAGTTTTTTTTCCTTGAATTTCCCTCCTAAAAGTTTTTTTCCTTAAAATTCCCTCCTAAACTTGGGGTGCGTGTTATACGCCGGTGCGTGTTATACGCCGATAAATACGGTACATATAATAAATGAATAAATAAATTCCTGTGATTGTGCAATCCATGAGGGTCTTATTGGTGGGGGGTCTGGGGGAGGCAGGGGCAGGGGCCGGTGGGAGAGGAGACCAAAAAAAAAAGGGGGGAGCCTAAAAAAAAGGGGGGAGGGTGCAATAAAAAGGGAAAAAAAAAAGAGTACTGCGTGGAGGGGGGGGGGGAGATTAAAGGGGATCAGGCTATTAAATTCCATCTTCTCAGTGTCTATTTTCTAAGACTCCCCTTCTCTTAAGGGCATTTGGGTCTTTATTCCCGCTGATTTTTGTCGCTCTTCTTGTTGGGCCTGGCAGGTGTTGTAACCAGTCTGGTACCTCCATTATTTCCATCTCCAGAAAATCAAACAGTTCAGGGAGATCTAAAGGTCGGTGTACGACAAATGTCTGCGTATCTTTCTTTATTATTAAAGAGATTGGGTACCCCCATCGATAAGTTCCCCCTGCTTTCCTAATCTTGTCCAATAAAGGGCGTAACATAGCCCTCCTTTGTAAAGTGGCCCGGGAAAGATCTGGCAGGATTTTTATTTGAGACCCATTGTATATAATATCTCCTGTTTCCCATGCTTCACGACTTATCAGTTCTTTATGGGCATAACGGTGGAAGCAACAGATAACATCTCTGGGTCTATTCAAATTAACTGAGCGGGGGCCTAGTGCTCTATGTAATCTTTCAAATTCGAACGCTTGGGATGGGGGTGAGGTTACTAGCTGATGGCATATTGCTGTAATAGTTGACTGTAACACCTCCCTCCCTACCTCTTCCGGGACCCCCCTGAACCTCAGGTTCTTCCGCCTACTACGATCCTCAATTTCTTCCAGCTTAAGCTGGATATAGTCTACCCCGGGGGTCTGTAAAGTCTGTGTCTGTTCTAAACATTTAACCCGGTCCTCCAATAGCACTAAAGACGTTTCATCATGTTTCAACTTATCTGCTAGTTGCTGAACCTCTTCCCGGACAACCTCCAAGTCTCTGCGGTGGCCCTCTTCAAACCGGGCGAACATTGACTCCATATCAGCCCGTGTAGGGAGAGCCTGCATTATGGCTCTCATCGCTCTGAGCTCTGACTCCAGCTCCAGCTCTCCTGATATAGCAGGTGGCGTACCCCGTTCCTCTTGAGGGTTCTGATGCTCCATTTTGTCCTCTCCCCCTCTATCTGCTGGGGCCGAGATAGCAAGCAATACGGGCGGCTCTGAGCTTACAACGCTCGGCTCCCCGCACGTCAGTGTACCACGTGACTTCGACTCGCGGTTTCGATTGACGGCCGCTCTAGTGAGGGGAAAAAACTGCTGGATCTCAGGCTGGGACGGAGCTTTTGGTATTTTCGTCTCCCGTCTCCTCATTCCAAGAAGTGCGCTGTCCGCTCGTATCTTCCACGTCCTCACGTATCTCCCAGCGGGTACAAGGTGAGTTGCTGCGTTGCTGCGTTATAGTTAACGAACTGGGCTATGGCTGCATCCCCATTTGTGTTGCTTAGCCGGGTGGAGAGACGGGGGAGAGCAAGTCCTGGAGCGTGTGTCTCTCTACTCCGCCATGCTCAGGCCACACCCCCCCGGAACTTATATATACTTATACTCCATATTTAACCGCTTTACCCTTACTAATTCTGACATTTCATACATTAAAAAAAATTACTTAGAACCCCAAACATTATATATATATATATATATATATATATATATATATATATATTGTGACAGCAGGAAGGTAAAGTCACCTGGTTGCATCCAGGGGGGTAGATATATTTCTCCCAGATTCAGGCTTTATGCCGACTTATACAACTAGGGAGTTGATGAAGCCCAGCTGAGGCTAGTGGGCTCATGAATGACTCATACCTCTAGGGAGAGTGCTGGGCGTCGTGAGACAGGGAGTTGATGAGACCAGCTGAAGCTTGTCAGCTCATTTAGGCCTCTATAAGAACTCCCAGCTTCATTAGATGTTAGCTCATGCCTGGAACCAGACCTGTGTGGACTGTCTAGGGAGAGTGAACCCCTGTGCGGTGAGGCAAAGCCTGTGTGGCTATTTGTTTGGACTTTTACTAAACCAGGGACTTAGGGACTAGGACAGCACCAGGCTGATCCCAGTTGTTAGTTTAGGAAACCTGCATGTTTAGTCAGAGGTCAAACTGACCAGGATTTATTTTGTTTGTTTCTTTTTGGCTTTGCTGTGTTTTTGTCACTGTACATAGAGAAATAAACCGCACCTTTTGATTTTGAAAACCACAACCTCCGTCTGCTGGCCCTGTTTTTGTGTGGGGAGCCCAACCAGGGGGTCACACACACCCGCTACCGAGTTAACCCCCTCACAGTTGGTGGAGAACCAGTGGCAGTTTTTTTAAGCCAGCATGGAGGAGATACTGAAACAGCTGGCTCTAGCAAATGGCAATCAACAGCAGACAAATGCAGGTTTGCAAAGGAGCCTTGCAGCCCAGCAGCAAGCTCATCAACAAGCCCAGCAGCAATCTGAGGCCCGCTTCATAGACCTGTTACAGAAGCAAGAGCAGAGACTACAACAAATGGAAGCAGTAATGCAGCAACGTCCGCAGACCAGTGAGGAAAGCCGTCCCACTAATACCGCGTCCTTTGGGGTGAGTCGTTTATTGACAAAAATGACTGGAGAGGATGATCCAGAGGTATTTTTGACCACATTTGAAAGGACTGCTGAAAGAGAAAAGTGGCCTGAGGAGCAGTGGGCTGGACTGGTGGCTCCTCTGTTAACTGGTGAATCGCAGAAGGCTTACTATGACCTAGAGCCTGACCAAGCAAAAGACTATGTGATGCTAAAAGCTGAAATATTGGCAAGGCTGGGTGTCACCCTGGCTGTCCGGGCTCAGCGTGTGCATAACTGGACTTTCCAGCTTGGAAAACCCCCCAGGTCTCAAATGTATGATCTCATTCACCTGAGCAGGAAGTGGCTACAGCCAGAGACTTTGTCCGCACCAGAGATTGTGGAACGTGTTGTAATGGATCGGTTTTTGAGAGCTCTTCCTACTGCCATCCAAAAGTGGGTAAGCCATGGAGACCCAGAGACGGCCGGTGGTCTTGTGGATCGTGTAGAGAAATACTTGGCTACAGAGAACCTGACGGCCTCTTCCAGAGACTCTCGGACTTTCCACCCTAAGACCAGACCATCCCCAGGGGCGGATAAGAGGATTCCAAGGGGTGAGGGTGGAGAGAGTGAGAGGGTGGGAGCTCTACCCAAAGTTTGGCGAGAACAGCCTGGGAAGTCAGGGGCTCAAGAGGCAGCCAAATGGATTGTTTGCTACCGCTGCCGGCAAGCGGGACATATTGCAGCAAATTGCACGGTTGTGGAGGAACCCATGCAATGTGACTTTCTGATGGACAGACGTCAGTCGCTGTGTGCGACAGTCGCATGCACTGCCATTCGGGGAACTGAGAAACATTTATGCAAAATGTGTATTAATGGTAGAAATGTTGTGGTATTACTGGATTCAGGTAGCCTTGTGACCCTGATAAAGGCTGAATTAGTTAAAACAGAGGTCTCTGGGAATAGCAAGGTAGCTGTTATTTGTGTGCATGGGGACACCCGAGAGTATCCAGTGACTACAGTGTGTTTCGAGACCCCCAAAGGTACCCTCTCTCATCCAGTGGGGTTAGTATCTCAATTACCGCATGATGCCATTGTGGGAAGGGATTTTCTGAAGTTCTGGGAACTGTGGGATGATCCTGAGCCCCCCACTGGTGCCCCTATGTACCAGGAATGTGATAGCCAGAACTCCTCTGAGAGTGGTGAGGACTCTCCAGAATTTCCCTTGTCAGTATTTGCAGGGGAGACTCAAGAAACTGGAGAGGAGCCCACCTCCTCAGACGAAAACCTACCGTCTGTGGAATTTTCTGATCTGGAGGTTCACAGGGAAAATTTTGCCACAGAACAGTTAAAAGACCCCGCCCTAATAAAGGCACGGGAAAACGTAGTGGAAATAGATGGCGAGTTAGTGAACCCAGATAATACCTGCACTTACCCATACTTCAGCGTAGAGAAGGACCTACTGTATCGGGTGGCAAAAAGGGCAGACGAAACCGTTGAGCAGCTGGTGGTGCCCAAACCTTACAGGAAGTTGGTGTTGGAGTTGGCCCATGGGCACATTCTTGGAGGTCATCTGGGGACAGAGAAAACCCGAGAGAGGGTATTACAGAGATTCTATTGGCCTGGGGTGATGAAGGACATAGAAAATTATTGTTCCTCCTGCCCTGTGTGTCAGAGGTCGGCCCCGATGCCACATTTCCGTAGCCCGCTGGTCCCTCTACCCATCATTGAGGTCCCGTTTGAGAGAATCGCAATGGATTTGGTAGGTCCTATAATCAAGTCCGCTAGGGGGCACCAGTACATATTGGTTATAATGGACTATGCCACCCGTTATCCAGAAGCGATCCCTCTCAGAAATACCTTGGCCAAAACCATAGCCAAAGAGCTATCTCTTGTTTTTAGCCGGGTGGGTATTTGTAAAGAACTGCTTACGGACCAAGGTACACCCTTTATGTCCCGGGTTATGAAAGAGCTGTGTAAATTGCTCAAAGTGACGCAATTGCGTACATCTGTGTATCACCCCCAAACCGATGGGCTGGTTGAAAGATTCAACAAAACCCTAAAACAAATGTTGAAGAAAGTGGTGGATAGAGATGGAAAGGATTGGGACTGTCTACTTCCTTATTTGATGTTTGCTATTAGGGAGGTGCCCCAATCCTCTACGGGATTCTCCCCCTTTGAGTTACTGTATGGGAGACACCCAAGAGGGCTGTTGGATATTGCCAAGGAAACTTGGGAAAGTGAGAGTTCTCCCCACAGGAGTGTGATTGAGCATGTCGCCCTGATGCAAGATCGAATTGCACAGGTAATGCCCATCGTGAAGGAACATTTGGCCCAAGCGCAGTTGGCACAGCAGAGAGTGTACAACCGTGGAGCAAAGACCCGTACCTTTTCCCCGGGGGATAGGATATTGGTACTTGTCCCTACGGTTGAAAGTAAATTCCTTGCCAAATGGCAAGGCCCCTACGAGATAATGGAAAAAGTGAGCGAAGTGAATTACAAGGTCAGACAACCAGGAAGGCGAAAGCCCGAACAGATATATCACGTTAATCTGTTGAAAACCTGGAGGGATAGAGAGTCCCTAGTCGCAGAAACTTGGTCACCAGCTCAAACTGGTTGCGTGATTCCGGAGGTTGGAATAGCAGCCACCTTGTCACAACCCCAACAACAGGAGGTTAAGGAGTTTGTGCTTCGCAACAAGGAGGTGTTCTCTGAGCTGCCGGGACAAACATCTGGGGTAGAGCATGATATTATTACCCCGCCCGGTGAAAGGGTGAAGTTAAAACCCTATCGGATCCCAGAGGCCCGACGGGAGGCAATACGGGAGGAAGTACAGAAAATGCTGAACTTAGGGGTGATAGAGGAGTCCCGAAGTGATTGGTCTAGTCCCATTGTGTTGGTGCCTAAACCGGATGGGAGCTGGCGATTTTGTAACGATTTTCGTCAGTTGAACAAAGTTACAAAATTTGACACCTACCCCATGCCACGTATAGATGAGTTGATCGACCGGCTGGGAACAGCCCGATACATGACGACTCTTGACCTCACAAAAGGGTATTGGCAAATTCCCCTGGCCAAGTCGGCCAAAGAGAAAACCGCATTTGTAACCCCAGACGGGGCGTTCCAATATAAGAGAATGCCGTTCGGGTTACAGAATGCGCCGGCCACATTCCAGCGGAAAATGGACCAGATACTGAGGCCCCATCGGAAGTATGCTGCGGCTTACCTGGATGACGTAATTGTCCATAGCACAGATTGGGCCTCACATCTGCCAAAAGTGCAAGCAGTCCTAGACTCTATCCGGGAAGCGGGTTTTACGGCTAACCCCAAGAAGTGTACCATTGGGCAGGAGGAGGCCAAATATCTTGGGTACACCATTGGCAGGGGAGTAATAAAACCCCAACTCAACAAAGTCGAGGCCATCCAGAGTTGGCCACGTCCCAACAGCAAGAAGCAGGTACGAGCCTTTCTGGGAATCGCGGGTTATTATCGGCGCTTCATTCCCCACTTTGCTTCTAAGGCTGTGCCCCTAACCAACCTGACGAAAGGGAAAGGGTCGGTCATGATTAAATGGACCCCCGAGGCTGAGGCAGCATTCCAATTCTTGAAACAAGCCTTATGTAGCCAGCCAGTGTTGTACTCACCCGACTTCTCTAAAGACTTTGTCGTACAAAGTGATGCGTCAGATGTGGGGTTAGGAGCAGTATTGTCCCAGGTCTGGAACGGGGAAGAGCACCCAGTCATTTACCTCAGCAGGAAGTTGAAGTCCCATGAGGTAAATTACGCCACGGTTGAAAAGGAGTGTTTAGCGGTGAAGTGGGCTCTAGATTCCCTTCGGTACTATCTGCTAGGTAGGCACTTTGACATGGTTACGGATCACGCTCCGTTAAAGTGGATGGCTCAAAACAAGGAGACAAATAGAAGAGTGAATAGGTGGTTCCTGGCCCTACAGGAATTCAACTTCACAGTAAAGCATCGCCCTGGCGTTCAAATGGGGAATGTGGATGCTTTGTCTCGAGTACATGAATGCCTGATTGCTGGTGTTCCAACCCCAAGGTTAAAACAAGAGGGGGGGGTATGTGACAGCAGGAAGGTAAAGTCACCTGGTTGCATCCAGGGGGGTAGATATATTTCTCCCAGATTCAGGCTTTATGCCGACTTATACAACTAGGGAGTTGATGAAGCCCAGCTGAGGCTAGTGGGCTCATGAATGACTCATACCTCTAGGGAGAGTGCTGGGCGTCGTGAGACAGGGAGTTGATGAGACCAGCTGAAGCTTGTCAGCTCATTTAGGCCTCTATAAGAACTCCCAGCTTCATTAGATGTTAGCTCATGCCTGGAACCAGACCTGTGTGGACTGTCTAGGGAGAGTGAACCCCTGTGCGGTGAGGCAAAGCCTGTGTGGCTATTTGTTTGGACTTTTACTAAACCAGGGACTTAGGGACTAGGACAGCACCAGGCTGATCCCAGTTGTTAGTTTAGGAAACCTGCATGTTTAGTCAGAGGTCAAACTGACCAGGATTTATTTTGTTTGTTTCTTTTTGGCTTTGCTGTGTTTTTGTCACTGTACATAGAGAAATAAACCGCACCTTTTGATTTTGAAAACCACAACCTCCGTCTGCTGGCCCTGTTTTTGTGTGGGGAGCCCAACCAGGGGGTCACACACACCCGCTACCGAGTTAACCCCCTCACAATATATATATTTTAAAAGCAAAGACCCTGGAGAATAAAATGGTGGTTGTTGCATTTTTGTATATTGCACGTTACTTGTACAGCCTTTAAAATTTAAACTTTACACTTTGTCCCTTTTTTTGTTTTAATCAAATTTAGCCAAAATTATAATAATTTAATATATAAAAGATTACATTTAATGTGATATAAATATAATTTAAAATATTTAGAATTAATAAGTCTTTAGAATTATTATTCAGTAAAAAAAATGTTTCTTTTTATCAAGATTATCCAAGGAATCTGGTATCCAGCATCACAGGTGGCTCAGCATGAAGAGCCACTTCGCCAATGCAGCTGAGGTCGTGGGTTGAGATCCTGATCCTGACAGATATGGTTTAATGACCAACATTCCTTGTGATATTAAAAAACATGACAGGTCCTCTTTATGGAGAGATCTGGGGGTCTATAAGACCCCAAAATTGTGGCCAAAATTAGACATTTAAAATGATTTAAAATAATAATAATAATAATAATTTTATAAAATATTATTTTTATTATGATATAAAAATAATTAAAAATATTTAGAATTATTAAGTCTTTTTAATTATTATTCAGTAAAATTATGCCTGTTTTTTTCCTTTTATCAAGATTATCCAAGGAATCAGGCAGGATGGTGCTCAGCAACAGCATCAGGAGGTGGCTCAGCATGAAAAGCCACTGCACAGATCGTGGGTTCAGATCCTGGTCCTGATTAAAATCTCTTGTGATAGCAATAAGCATGACAGGTCCTCTTTATGGAGAGAACTAGGGGTCCTACAAGACCCCGACTCTTTCCTCTGCCTTTAAAAGCATCGGTAATGGCTTTTAGAAGCATCATTCCAAAGCCGTAAATGGCAAAATCCTTGTCGCTTTCAGAGGGGAGGCGGGAATGGATATGCCTTCCTCCGCACAGAGTACACGGATACTGAGCATTGGTGCTACAGGAGGAGAGTACGTGGACACCGAGCGGCGGTGGTACCAGATGAGAGTACGTGGACACTGAGCAGGTGTGGCTCCGGCAGAGAGTACACGGACACCGAGCAGCGGTGGTACAGGAGGAGAGTACACAGACTCCGAGCAGCGGTGGTACAGAAGGAGAGTGCACGGACACCGAGCAGCGGTGGTACTGAATGAGAGTACACGGACACCGAGTGGCAGTGGTACAGGAGGAGAGTGCACGGACACCGAGTAGCGGTGGTACAGGAGGAGAGTGCACAGACACTGAGTGGCGGTGGTACAGGAGGAGAGTGCATGGACACCGAGTGGCGGTGGTACTGAATGAGAGTACATGGACACCGAGTGGCGGTGGTACTGAATGAGAGTACATGGACACCGAGTGGCGGTGGTACAGCAGGAGAGTGCACGGACACCGAGCGGCAGTGGTACAGGAGGAGAGTGCAAGGATGCCGAGTGGCGGGGGTACAGGTGGAGAGTGCACGGACACCGAGCGGCGGTGGTACTGAATGAGAGTACACGGACACCGAGTGGCGGTGGTACAGGAGGAGAGTGCACGGACACCGAGCGGCGGTGGTACTGAATGAGAGTACACGGACACCGAGTGGCAGTGGTACAGGAGGAGAGTGCACGGACACCGAGCGGCAGTGGTACAGGAGGAGAGTGCACGGACACCGAGCAGCGGTGGTACAGGAGGAGAGTACACATACACCAAGCGGCAGTGGTACTGAAGGAGAGTACATGGACACGGAGTGGCGGTGGTACAGGAGGAGAGTGCACGGACACCGATCGGCAGTGGTACTGAATGAGAGTACACGGACACGGAGTGGCGGTGGTACAAGAGGAGAGTGCACGGACACCAAGCAGCGGTGCTACAGGAGGAGAGTGCACGGACACCAAGCAGCGGTGGTACAGGAGGAGAGTGCACGGACACCGAGTAGTGGTGGTACAGGAGGAGAGTGCACAGACACCGAAAGGCGGTGATACAGGAGGAGAATACACGTACACCGAATGGCGGTGGTACTAAATGAGAGTGCACGGACACTGAGCGGCGGTGGTACTGAATGAGAGTACACGGAGTGGCGGTGGTACAAGAGGAGAGTGCACGGACACCAAGCAGCGGTGGTACAGGAGGAGAGTGCACGGACACCAAGCAGCGGTGGTACAGGAGGAGAGTGCACGGACACCGAGTAGTGGTGGTACAGGAGGAGAGTGCACAGACACCGAAAGGCGGTGATACAGGAGGAGAGTACACGTACACCGAATGGCGGTGGTACTAAATGAGAGTGCACGGACACTGAGCGGCGGTGGTACTGAATGAGAGTACATGGACACCGAGTGGCGGTGGTACAGGAGGAGAGTGCACTGACACCGAGCAGCGGTGGTACCAGGCTCCCTGATCGCTCAGGGCCTAGTAAAGGCGGTGGGCGGCAGTGGGAGGGTGAAGATCCCATTCTACACCCTGTAGAAGTGATCGAGTGGCTGCATAGCTGCTCGGATCACTTTCATGAAGGCTCATTGCCCGCTGAAAATTTTTATATCGGGATGATGCCTGCAGGTGCGAAACCTGAGGACGTACGGTTACGTCCTAAGGGGTTGAAGTGGTTAAAACAAGAATGCAAACAACTAGAGGACTGTTATGTGACACTGTTATGCAATCTTTGGAGCTGGGAGACAGCCTGAGAATTCAACTGAAGGAGTAGCAACTGGAAGACCTCAGGTGACCCCCTGACTGGCAAGGAGCAGAGCACAGAAAGCCCCATTGCCCCATGGGAGATGAGCTTTGATGGCTTTTCATGGTTAACATCTGTCCAGTTTTGACATGCCGAGGAGGGAGGGAGGGTCTCCAGACACACATTCTAAGCACACGAGGACCCCACCGCCAGGAACATTGTGTATCCATGTTAAAGACATAGTTCTGCAATGCAGACATGACAATTAGTACATAGCGGTGACCTTCCGAAAAACACATCGACACAAAAGTCTCTCCGGCTGGGAATTGTTGGGGCGATTACTGAGCGAGGGGGGGGGGGAAATGGAATTCTCTAGGAACAAACGGATCATTTAGGAATCTCTGGGCAGCGGCTGCAAAACACATTAAGTCTTCATCCGAGTGCCAGAAATCCATTGTGTTTAATCGGCCTTCTGCAGCTGAGAATCACTGACAATCACTTATGTGTTTGGCCGCGGCGTGGGGGGGGGGTTTAACACTTGCTGGCCGGGGGTGGTGGAATTTCTGAATGTAGGAGGTCATGCGAATACTATAAACGCTACGCCAAGACGCTCTAATTATAGTTATAATTAGGGGTGAGGAAAAGTGAGTTATTATTACCCCAAAATTTGGGCAAAATTGATGCCTTTAAAATTGTTTAAAAAACTATTTAAAGCGATACTAAACACACACTTTCATTTACATGGCCCCTTCTATTTCTGTAGGTGGATGACGGCACTGTAATTATTTTAATTAATAAATAATATCTAAGTACCTATTTTCCTAATGGATATCCAGCTGTCACATCACTCGGCTCTCTCCCAGCCTGTCTGCAGGGAAACATAAGCAGGAGGAGCTTCTAGTCAAAAAAAATAAAAATTAAAAAACAAAAAACCAAAAAACGAAAAAGACAAAATACATTTTTTTTAAAATAAATTAAAAATAAAAAGGACAAAAAAACGAAAAGACAAAAAAACGAAAAAAAAAAAAAGGACAAAAAACAAAGAGACAAAAATACAAAAAAAACAAAAAACGAACACACAAAAAAACTAACAAAAAGGAGGACAGAAAACTAAAAAACAAAAAAACAAAAAAAGAGGACAAAAAACGAAAAGACACAAGAAACTAAAGCCTCGTACACACGGCCGAGAATCTCGTCGTTAAAAACATGTCGTTTTTTACGATGAGATCCTTGGACAAGAAACTATTTAAAAGATATGGGGGGTACCATCATCCTTGTATTAGTGATTATAGAAAACCAGGGGCAACCCCCTACTGTGCCCCCAGAAAGGGAAGGGGGAATTAGAGGGTACCCAAAAACTTACAACAACATGATAAAATTTATATATATATATTTTTATTATGTTATGAGTTTTTTTATTATGTTATTGTAAATTTTTCCGTACCGAGATAGTCAATTTTTCCCCCACTTTCTGGGGGCACAGTAGGGGGTTGCCCCTGGTTTTCTACCATCACTAATACAAGGATGATGGTACCCCCATATCTTTAAAAAAAATTAAAAAAATTAAATCAGAGACCCTAGAGAATAAAATGGCGATCGTTGCAAATTTTTGTGTCACACAGTATTTACACAGTGGTTGTTAAAACAAAATTGTTTTGGAAAAAAATACACTTTAATAAAAATAAATAAAAAAAAAACACAATATATATACCCCAATTTTTTTTGGAAGATGTGAAAGGTGATGTTACGCCGAGTGAATAGATACCCAACATGTCACGCTTTAAAATTGCGCACGCTCGTGGAATGGCGACAAACTACGGTACAGTACTTAAAAATCTCCATAGGTGATGCTTTAAATTTTGTTTTACCGGTTACCTGTTTAGAGTTACAGAGGAGGTCTAGCGCTAGAATTATTGCTCTTGCTCTAACATTCGCGATAATAATTCACGTGTGTGGTGCGAACACAGTTTACATATGCCTGTGTGACTTACGTATGCATCAGCTTCTGTGTGTGAGTCCCTTTAATTTTAATTTTTTTTTATCACTTTTATTCCTATTACAAGGAATGTAAACATAAGGATGACAGGTCCTCTTTATGAAGATATGTTGGGTCAAAAAGATCCTAAATCTCTCCTTTACCTTTAAAAACAAAAGATTAAAAAATGATTTTTTGATCTTTTGCTTAAAAAAAAAAAATGGTTTACTTCCGCCCTAGACGTGACTTCATGACGTCGCTCCAATCTTCCAAAGCCATAAAGGAAATCAGAGACCTGGCCGCACCATCGGAATGTTTCTCGGGTGAGCCCGAGAAACACAGACGAGCGGCTGGAGGGGGTGTCCCCTCCCTCCGCTTCTGAAAGCGATCCAGCGGCTAATGAGCCACTCGGACAGCTTTCATGAGAAAGCCAGAAAATCTGATCGGCACAGTTGGAATTTTCTGGTATTTTTTAAAATCTTTTATCC
Source organism: Rana muscosa (assembly GCA_029206835.1). NCBI lineage: Eukaryota > Metazoa > Chordata > Amphibia > Anura > Ranidae > Rana > Rana muscosa. The sequence continues at coordinate 86,545,369 of CM055124.1, read as the reverse complement.
GCCCCCCATGTATGGAGAT